>VWZP01005809.1:109723-129973 GCA_013396995.1 Dicaeum eximium
CATATAAAAAACTTATAAAATGTCTGGTGACACACAATTAATGCCATTCATGTCCCACTGCATCTTCCCATCTCCTCACTTCTCTAGGACCTAGCACATCCTGTGACCCAATCCCACTGAAAGCCCCTTAGTGCAGTTAGTTTGTGCCCTTTCCAGACAGCCCTGGTGAGCTGATTCAAACAGAAGTTTGATGGGGATAAATTTTCAGCGAAGGTGGGCACCATTATTTTGGGCAGAATCAGACCAGAGGACCAAACAAATCTCAAGCCAAAGCCTGACTGACCCACGTGTGTCTCATGACATCAGACACCCAGCA
The DNA here is from genome assembly GCA_013396995.1 of Dicaeum eximium. Lineage (NCBI taxonomy): Eukaryota > Metazoa > Chordata > Aves > Passeriformes > Dicaeidae > Dicaeum > Dicaeum eximium. The sequence goes on from VWZP01005809.1 coordinate 110,040, forward strand.
CACAATTACAAAAATAAGAAGAGGAAGATAAAAAAGATCTATTAATAGTTTTCAGTGTACTTTGAGAAAAGCAAAGGTTATGCCTGCATTTGTAGAAGCATGGCCTTACAGAATTGTATGTGCAGAGTGAAACCCTTAGAGCTGAGGACACAATGTCTGCACATCCCTACACAGGTCCCAGGCATCTTTTGTCTGTACAAAATCCAGAATGTCTGGGTGAATTTCCATTTGCCCACTGGAATGTTTTAAGTCAATTCCCAGTATGTCAAATCCCAGGAATTTCAGACAGCTGGGCTACTTTCTTTTAGATTATTTTAATCTCACAGGGATACAGTTCTTGAGCTCTCAGCCTGCTGTCACACGAAGCAAAACACGGTAAGTAGAGATGATCAAAAGATTTTCTTTAAAAATAGACTCCTGACTCAAACTAAAACTCTCAGCCAGATGATCTACAGAAATAATTGTATGTTATTTAAGAGTAAGTGCAGAATAAATGCAAACTACATGAGTATCCTGGGTATTCATATGAAAATGTGACAGCACCGTGGGTTTTGCTTGAGATATTTTATGAATACAAAGGGATTAATTTGTGATGCAGACTGGTTTCTGCCATTAGACCATTTTATCATTATACTGAGCTTCAAGCACAAATACTGATTTTTCAAGTTTTTCTTACACAGGCAGTGAGTCTGATGCAATATCCTTCTCTCCCTCTGTACAACGCTTGTTCTCAAAAGTGTATCCACAAGAAAAAATAGTGCATATAATTTCAAAAGAGTAGCTGGACTACTGAATGTACTCCTGGATATTCCTTCTAAGTTCCTATACTTTTTCAAACTTCTCACTGGGTTTGCAGTAAAAAACAAAACATGATAACTGAATTTGTTTTCCTTCTTTCATTTTTCAGAAGAAAACTGCCATGCAAATGGTTCCATTTCCAAACAATAAAGCCACTCATAAAATTTTCAGCTAGTTCGACAAGCAGTACCAATATTTTATATAGTAATAAGGAACTGCACAGCCATGTGCCAGCACGAGTTCCAACCACAAATGCAATATTTTAATTCTGCATCCCTGACACACCTACACATACAGATGGCTGAGCACAGTAGCTCTTACAGGAGCAGAACAATAAACCCAAGAAAAATATCTGAATTACAAAATTAATTTTTCTTTCCTAACAGCTGCTTCCAACCCACACCTCTGTGTGACAAAATTCTAAGTGATAACTGCTGTCTCATTAAACAATCAGATTTCCTGTCAAGATTTAATTTATTTATTTATCTTTCTCACAGGATGTGCTGGTGTATCTGTAAGAAAACTGCTGGTGCAACAAAGACTGAAAGCAGTTCTTCTTTTAAAACTTCAGGTGGCTGTGTTGACCCTAAACCATCACAGTGGCTGAAATTGACTTATGGGTTGCTGTGTCTGCCTAAATGGGCACAAAAAGTGGGGGAAAAAAAGCAAAACAGATGCTTTGTCCAGCCAAAGTTTTCATGTGTCCTTTCTCTAACCATACACCTCTCTACTGTGATTCATCAACTCTTCCCTGGGACTCAGAGCACCCTCAGATAGTTCATTACAATATTTCTGTTATAAAAAGAAGAATGTATGATGTAGACCTTACAATGGGATAACTATTCTCAAATTTAAAGTGAACTCTTTTAATTCACTACTTTTTATTTTTAATTCAAATATCAAGGGAAACTTGTATGTATAAAACACCTCCATATGCTATATTTTTAATGCAGAACATGAACAAATTTAATCTCTTTTGCAATCAAACAGCAATTCCTGCATTTTGGATTAATTTCCTTCCACTGTAAAGAACTCCAACTACTCCTGAAGAAAGACACTAATTAGGGGAAGACAGATTTACCCACCTACAAAAAAACTTTACAGTGGCTATTGACAACCTAAGTGACTTTTACACCATAGAAACACACATCTTCTTAAAAGCACCATTCATTATGTAATTCAGTCAGTGCCTAGTTTGGAAGGAACCTAACCCCTCTGTTTAATATTGCCATAAAACCCCAAAACAATCAGGAAGATCTGTTTCCTCTCACTATGATACCTTATGAAAGAAACTTAGCCATCACCAAGGGCTGCTGAAGAAAAGCTCCATACCCAATGCTGGTAAAAACAGGAAAAAAACAAAAACTATACAAAACAAAATGCTGCATAAAGAATATAGAAAGTGTTGTAAGGAACTTCTGACAAATAAACCTGACAGCTTTCTCTTTAGTATAAACCACTGTTGCTGTAAAATACACCACTGAACAAAGAAGGTTTTGAAAAAGCCACTGAGAAATGATTTAAAAGTGCAAGAAAAACCAACACACTGCACAGAAAAGGCAACGATTTTAACTGGCTGCACAGGAAGAGTAAGAGGGTGCGTAAGAAATGTCTGCAAAATAACAAGTGGTGTACACAAGGCATTCAAAATCTGCTTTTCTTCCAGCCTTATAATAGACAAAGGATGAAACATTTAAAGATGCTGAAAGACAGCAGGTTTGAAATTGAAAAGGGATTTTTTTTCAATATACAGCAAAATTAGACTTTGAAACTCAATGCTATGTATGAGGAAATTGTTAAGATCAGTAACTCAACAAGAATAAAAAAGCTATTTGAATTGTGTGTGGATAAAAAGAATAAACAATGCTATACAAGCGAATTCTAAGAAGAATGAAACAAAAGTGGTGGGCATATTATATTTCCTACCTGGGACTGTAAGGCACTCTCTGGCTCTTACTGAATCAAATAAAATCTTCAAGTAGGGGGCAAGATTTAGCTCAGCTACCCACTGCTTTAACCACAAAATTTATTTGGACTTCAAGGAAAACAAACACCTCCTTCCAATTGCCCCAAAATTGGTGTCACTGTTGTCCAATCTCACCACACATTTTTTGTAAGAGGACCCATGAGCAAAATGTCCTCAATTTTCAGCTCACAAACCTGTAATTTTTCACCTCGTTAGAGAATTTCCTTTTTCCAGGCAGTCCCCACACAAATTTCCTTGGACTTCTGTGAATGGGGGAAAACCACCAGGGCTCCCACACCTGTTGTTTCTTCCATTTCCTTCAGCCCCTTGACACAGCTTCAATTTTGGGAACATTATACTGACTTTTGTTCCGACAGCCTTCAGTGGCTGTTTGTTATTATATTCTTTACTGGTGATGTCTCCTAGATGTCTTTCAAATTGCCCACTTTCTTTCACGTTTTAATTGAGATAAAGTCTAGAAGTTTCACAAACTAATAATGATACATCCTTCCTCCTTCCTTTCTTGTCCAAGCTACTGGTCAAACACAGGAGTAGTTTTCAAATTTCTGCTCTACAATGCTTAGAGGAACAAGGACACACTTACACGTGTAACTGACTACTGCTTTATAGAGTTTATTAATATACCAGTAAGTATCTTCTTGGCAGTACAATTTGTTAAATAAAAAGGAACACCTCATTTAAGTTTAGAACACCCCAAACAGATATTTTTTTCTAAAGGAGGAACCACAGTTTGTGTGTGTCAGGAGGAGCAAGGGATGGAAATCTGGTGTGGTGCAACTGCATGCAGACTGGTACATTAAATTTGCCCACTTGGCTCTTGGGATGGCTGGCTTGGAGTAACCTGCATCTGTGCAAGAAAACAATGTGTTTTTCAAAACAGGGCAGCTGCATGAAAGCCATCTGTGTGGAATGGTTTCTGGAGTGTCCCACCACCCGACTGCAGCCAGGAGTGGTTCAACAAGAGCACTCATCCACCCGTGTCACATTCTGCACCCCCTCACAGTAATTTATTCCTTGCAGCTGGAATTGTCACTGTGATTGTGCCTCAGGATGGTGCCAGCCTGGATGCAGGGACAGCCTGGGGAACGAGGGGCTGGGAAGCAGTGCCAGGGAAAGGGACTGGGGTCCTGGGCAGTGGCAGTGCCCTGGAGCCAGCAGGGACATCCCTGTCCTGGGGCAGTGCCCTGGAGCCAGCAGGGACATCCCTGTCCTGGGGCAGTGGCCTGGAGCCAGCAGGGACATCCCTGTCCTAGGGCAGTGGCCTGGAGCCAGCAGGGACATCCCTGTCCTGGGGCACCGGGCCCGGCATGGCCGGCCGGGCCAGGCAGGGATTGTCCTGCTCTGCTCTGGGCCTGGCGGCCTCACCCGGAATGTCGTGTGCAGGTCTGGGCACCGCGGGGTTAAAAAGGTGTTAAACTGCTGGAGAGTGTGCAAAGGGCTCCGAGGGGATGGGGAATGGTGTGCAGGGGCCTGTGAGGGGCGGCTGTGTCCAGTGGAGAAGGGGACACCGAGGGCAGACCCCTCACAGCCACGGCTCCCTCATGAGAGGAAGAGCAAGGGCAGCTCTGATCTCTGCTCCTGTGACAGGGCAGGACCTGAGGGAAGGGCTGGAGCTATGCAGGGATTTGGGATGGATTTTGGGGAAATCCATCAGAGGGTGCTGGCACTGCCCAGGCTCCCCAGGGAATGGGCACGGCCCCAAGGCTGCCAGAGCTCCAGGAGCCTTTGGACAACACTCCAGGGATGCAAAAGGTAGGATTGTTAAGGTGTCTGTGCAGGGACAAGGTTTGGATAATTATCGTGGGTCTCCCCCAGCTCAGGAGATTCCTTGACTGTATACTGGAATTTGCTGGTAGAGATTATGCATCAGGCCAGCTGGCCAGAAATACGTGGCCACCAGCCTTTCCAGCTGTGGCTCCACAGGTAAAAAGCACTATCCCATGGATAGTTGGGATGATTCCTCAAGGTACAGTGGAAATCTCCTCTGCCACAGGGCCGCACCTGTGCAGTTTCCCAGCACGTTTGTGTAGCACATGTGAATATCACAGGCCATCCATGATGAAGAACAAAGCAGAGAACTCAGGAAAACCGTGGGAAGGGTTTGCTTACATTATTAAATGTTTTTGATTAATAATCCTTATTCTTGGAGTTCAAGGATTTTAGTTATGTCTCGCAGAGTTAATGATCCTCAGAATATAAACCCACATGCAAACCAAACCTCTAAATCTGAACCCTTTATTGCTTCAAACATGAATTTTCCTGTTTGGATCTCTGTCCTTTCAGATACTTGAGTGGCAAATATATTGATATCGTGTCTAATGTCTCAAATTCCTACTTTTTCCAGTAGGCAGTCTCTACTTGATAATCACAATAATGTATCCTGTATATGTCTCTCAAATTTCTGGGTTTTTTCTCTGTTCTGAGGGGTTTTTTTTCTCTCTTTTTTCTTTTGTGTTTGTTTGTTTGGATGGGTTTTTGGTTTGGTTTGGTTTAGTTTGGTTTGGTTTGAGGTATTTTGGTTTTTTTGTCAGGTTTTTTGTGGCTTTTTTTTTTTTTGGTTGTTTTTTTTTGGTTTTGATTTTAATTTGGTTTGGACTTTTTTTTTTGATTGGGTTTTGGCTTTTTTTTTTTTTGGGTTTTTTTGTTGGTTGGTTGGGTTTTTTTGGTTGGTTTAGTTTTGGTTTTGGTTTTTTGGGATGAAAAAACTGTCCATTTCAGTTTTTGGGGTATTTCCATGGATTCTGACTTGTTCTAGGCTGTTTTAATATAGAATCACAGTATGGCTTGGCTTTTAAGGGACTTTAAAGATCACTTAGTTCCAACCCCCCAGCCATGGGGATTTCTCCAGCTCTCCTGGAGCCCATTCAGGCCCTGAGGTCTCCCTGGACCCGTCTCTTCTCCAGGTGAGCATCCCGAGTTGCTCCAGAAGAGCCCTTGAGATGAATCTTCATTCCAATCAGATAACTAAAATAATATCCAGCCTAGGCCTCTATTTGAGGCAGACTTCCCTGTTTTTGGTTACTTTACGAGCTTTGAAATGGGAAACTCTTTTTTTTTTTTTTTTTTTTTTTTTTTGCCACTAGGTAATCAGAATCTTTTCAGGCAACCACAGCCAATTAATATCAGTTTTGCAATAAATCGAGAATATACAGTCAGTAAAATTGCTAATGATCTCTTTTGTAGTTTACATATTAATTATTTACATGGGTAAAAGGTCAACAAATCTCAGAAATACTGACAGGGTGTTTGTTGATGTGAATGATGAAATACCAGCTTTGAGAATGTATCTTGACTGCAAAATCAATCACCTGGCTTAATTGATTTGGCAACAGAATATTAGACATGAAAGAAATCCAAGATAAAAAGCTTTGTACAAGAGAACCATAACGTGGCTTTTGGAATTCTTGACAGTGCAGAAGAGACGTGCCTTGCAATGAGGTCATTTTAATTTATCTCTTTATGATAAATTTGACAGACTTCTTACTTGATTTACAGTGAGCTCAGAATTGAATTGCTAGACTTCATGAAGCAGAAGAATTTGTATCAAAGGAACGTTGTGAATTGAGCTAAGGTGATATTGTATATAAATGTTAAATTAAGTCCACCACTGAAAATACCACAATTCTCCCTTGACTGCAGATAGCTCCGTGGCTGCTTCTCACAGCTCCCATCCCCAGAGACCCTCTGAACACCTGGATAGGGCATCTGATTTACCATCCCATCTTAAATCAGATTATCTGAAAAGGACTAAATTTCATTCTCCCCCAAAGAATAACTGTTCGCATAAACTTGTCTTTTCTCAAATCAGTTCAGCTCCCTTCTGGGGTTGTGGCGAGCCTGGGTCAGCTGTGTGAGAGCTTTACTTTGCCTTGAAGTTGGCACAAACACACTTTGCTGATGATGAGGATCATTAGCTAACACTATATACCTCGGTATTTTTAAAAGGATGCTGCGGACCCAGCAAACAACTCTGATGAATCACCCCGTGAGGCGCCAGCTGTATGTTCCTTGCTCATTAATTAGGTGACAAAAGATGGCATTCCACAGACAGCTCGTGCTCAGCAGCGAGTTTTGCTTGCTGATAACTTGTGGTATCGTTTACTTCTTTAACAAAGGTCAGCTCCTTGGTATTTGATGGAAGAAGTGCTGTGGGCCACGCGACAGATCCCGTGATGGAGCATCCCTGAGCACGTGTGGCCATGTGAGGGTGAGCTCATCCACGTGGCTGGACACCAAACACTCATTTCCATGCTCCCAGTGGAGGAGGTGGGTGGATATTTTCACTAGATTTAATCAGTGGCATTGCCCACGTTACTCACAAAATTAGCTGAGAGTGTGGCCAAAGTTAATGGAATTGAGTATCCCTGTTCCAGTCTTTGGAGACAGTTTCCTCTGAGTATTTAAGGGACATAACAGACATGAAGATGTTAGCTGAGCTGGACTGCATTGTTCCTTGACACTTCAAATTATAGACGAGTATCTAAATGGAGCAATTAATTCAGGTAGGCTGGATTCAGTGCTTATTCACTCTGATCTGAATGAATGAACTAATTTTTACATGAGTGGAACTGGATTCTTGACTATTTCCTTGAGGTTTTTACCTTCTGTAACAGCTGGCTTCCAAATGCATCAGCAGCACAAGATTTCAAGAGCCATGCTGCTCTTGGTTTAAGAACCGTTCATGCACAAAATGGAAACCCCAAAATTTCTCTCGTGAGCTTCTCCTCAGGCAAGCACTTGTTTTGAATGAGCTTTGCATGTGAAAAAAAAACCCCAAAACTGTTTCTATTTAAGTAACAGACAATGCAGACTACATTTATAGGTTAGCACACGACCTGCTCAGTCACTAGCAGATGAATGTTCCTCACTAATTGGTTTTGATTGCTGGTGGGGTGGAGTGAGAACCAGAAAAACTCCTGACTGTGTTAGCACTACCCAGCAGTACCTAAAACATCCCTGAATTGTCATTGATGGCCGCAGCACAAATTCAAAACATAGACCCACACCAGTTACTGTAAAGACATTTAACTCTGCTCCAGACAAATCCAGCACACCCAAAATTTCTTTCCCCTTGTGGTTCATTGTAAGTTCTCTAACTACACACTCTAAGATGAGGATACTGACCTGCTGTTCCAAATCTGACCTGAAAATAGGAAATTCTCTCCAAATAAATGATAAGGATTAGAAAGAGATCAAGAAACTGTATTTTAAACAGGGTTAAATTTACACCTGATTTAAGTCTGGAGTTTCTGCTCTTGAACTTAGATACTGTGATTCAAAACATTTCTTCATTATTTATAAAGACATAGGTCAAGAAAGATGTAGAAGATGTATTTATTCAGAAATGTCAGGGGTTTTTTTCCCTTTTTTTTTAGCATTAATCAAAGCAAACCCACAAACACTACTGAGATAAGAAGATAGCCCTTCTATTTCAAATACGCTTCTGCATTAAATCCCTGCAAAATATGTTTACCTTGTCTTTGCCATGGTCTAAAACATGTGTAGCAAATCATGTCCTGTTGTGCCCAGTGGGTTGGTAGTCAGGTTATTTTCTGAAGGCAGCAGCAGCATTCTGTGGTATTAGCTTGCTCATAATATAAAGGCCAAAGTCTGATGTACTCCAGAAAACCAGATCCGATATTAATCCTTAACAGTGCATGCAATAAAAAGGCTCCTATCTATAAATACAATAAAATTTACCATGTGGAACTTACTGTGCTGGCAGTGAATCCCATTAAATCCCTGTGGACATTTACAAACGTAGCCTATGAATGTGTCGCCTCGGTACGCTTCACTAATTTCACACATCCCACCATTATGGCATGGATTGGGAAGGCAGGGTCCTGAGAGAAAGGGAAAAAAAAAAACAGAGAGAGAAGTATGTACACATCCACAATAACAACCATAATAATTTTGGTCATTTATAAGCATCCATTAAAGAAATAAAACGCCTTACGTAGGCCTTTATATTCCACTAACTCAGTAAAATACACCCTTCCCTTACTTCAGATAACTTGCCAGCACGGATTTTTATGAACAAGAAAAAAATATGAAGCGTGTCACTAGTCATTAATCATGGCATTAGTTTTTAATGTGAGAGAAGACAGGAGACAGTGAGGCTAAATCTTGCTCTTCTGTTAAAGATAACAGGCATTCTAGCTTTTGCACCACTGAGGAAATAGGTATTAATCAAACATGCCTATCATGCACAGAGTGACATGTACAATGTCCCTGCATGATCACTACATGTCAAGTTAGCAGTCTGAGGAGATCTTTGCCATGGCTCGGGGTGACTTTCTGAAGTGTGAGTATCTGGGCCAGTAGTTAGCAGCTACCATAACAAACTATTCTTTTCCACTCAGTGCTTCTGCAGCCAGTTCAAGATGATTTGAAAAAGCTCTTCTGACTAAATTTTCCTTTTCCCAATATGCCACATGCTAGGATGCATAAAATTTCACCAAGGAGATCTGTTAGATATGCAATTACTATAACTTTAAGTACCTTTGAAAAATGGAATCCTTTGACCTGAGGTCTAGAGTTTACTCATTTAACAGCGCTGGAGAAGAGCTACTTACATTTTAATATCTTACTAATACTACCCACAGCATGACTCCTACCAGAAGTAAACATTATTTTGATGATTTTTTTCACAATCACCTTTTAAAGAAGTGGTAAACATTGTTTAGAAAGCCCCATGTGCAAGTTTGTCGTTGATTCGCAAATTCAATGTAATGTATGTTACTTGCAACCTGTGCCATGTACCCTGAAAGGTGATAACCACTGCTTGTTAAAATGCATTGTCATAATCATTCACTCTAAATTGCATTTGGAAAAAAAAAACAAAAACCAAAGCAAACAAAAGAGAAAAGAAATCTGCAGCATAATTTACTGGCAATCAGGGTTGGGAATTTCAGAATCCCAGAATCATCTAGGTTGGAAAACACATCCAAGATCTTCCAGGCCAAGCTGTGCCTGATCCTCACCTTATCCCCACCCAGAGCTCTGAGTGCCACCTCCAGGTGACACCTCCAGGGCTGGGCACTCCAAAACTCCCTGGGCAGCCCCTGCCAAGCCCTGAGCCCCCTTTCCATGGGGAAATTCCTGCTGGTGCCCACCCTGAGCCTGCCCTGGCCCAGCCTGAGGCCGTTCCCTCTCCTCCTGTCCCTGTTCCTGGGAGCAGAGCCCGACCCCCCCGGCTGTCCCCTCCTGGCAGGAGCTGTGCAGAGCCACAAGGTCCCACCCGAGCCTCCTTTTCTCCAGGCTCAGCCCCTTCCCAGCTCCCTCAGCCCCTTCCCGGCTCCGTTCCCTGCCCTGGACACGCTCCAGCCCCTCCATTCCCTGCCCTGAGGGGACAGAAATGGACGCGGCACTCGAGGTGTGGCCCAGCAGTGCCAGCTCTGGGGACAGTCACTGCTCTGGGCCTGCTGCCGCCCTGTCCCTGGGACAGCCCCGCTGCCATCGGCCCTCGGCCACCTGGGCACCCCTGGCTCGTGTCCAGCTGCTGTCACCGGCACCCAGGGCCTGTCCCAGCCCTGCAGCCCCTCTGTCCCACCCTGGAGTGCTCCATGGGGTTGTTGTGACCTGACAAGTCACCTTAGCGAACCAATAAATGGACGAATGGAATTATTTAGACTTGAAGGAGCTGCAAGTTCAGTGTTTCTGAGTGTCTGCCTGTCCATGTTTTGAATTATAAGCCCAGGTTTGAAAGAGTCTCACAGCAGCAGCATTCATCCAGACGTCACATCAGTGAACACCGCACTCTCCAAGCAAATATTAATTTGCAAAGCATAAAAATTAACTGAATGATGAGGATGTCAGATCATATTCCCCAGTTATTATTGCCAGTGTGGCTATTGCAATTTGAGAAGCCACACAGGTGAACATTTCTATTACAACTTTTGTCATCAGCCTGTTGCAAGACACAGCCCTGCAGAGGTTTTGCTTGTGTACATCATTAAACGTGGGATATGTCTCACTGAACCAAAAACAAAATGGACATGAACGTACTGCAGATAATTCCAAACGGAATTAGTAGTAAAAAGAAGGCAAAAATCATGAAGATGAAAACAAGGAGAATGGCTGCTGCCTGATTTGCTGTTTGCAACACACACTCTGTATTACAATTTAAAAGTGGTGGTACAGTACATTCTTAATTCTGGGAAGAGTCGTGTCTTTCAAGTACTACTACTCCATGCTATTTCTCCTCCATAATAATTTGGGAAGAAACCTGTCTAAGAATTTGCACTTTTAGCCTCCCAATAAATATGTACTCTGTATTTTTTTCCAAGCCTCTATCACAGTGCTGCAGTTTGGGGAGTACCTGCAGGCAGCCTCAAATATTAATTGGTTCTATGTAAGCAAGATCTCTAATCTTCCAAGAACAATAAATCTTTTAATAATTACTTTCCCATTTTGCTTTCTGCTTTCTCTGTATGGCTTGTTAAGCACATGTTCAGCCTACTTTCATTGATTTTCTTTATATTTTGCATTTTCTCAGATCAGTCCAAACTGCAAAGGCTTAAAAGGTCATCTGAGGTGCATAGTGATAAATATACTCGTGCATGACAGATATCTAATTAATGTTTTTGTTCTAAGAAGCTTTTCTTCTGGAAACAAAAATAAAAATAAAAAAACCAAACAAACAAACAAACAAAAAAAAACCCAAAAAATCCTCAGACCAATAATATGAAATTTTTTTTCCTGATTGTGGTTGTTATGAACAAATAATATCACCATTTTTAATAGAAATGTTGAGTATTTTGCTTTGGGTATTTTTATTTGCTTTTGTTCCTGTTCACAGAAACTGGTAGTTCAAAAATTATGTTTAGAGCAATAAAACATCCTCATTATTTGTGCTCAAATTAAAAAACAGTCACCTAGTTTGGATTAGTTAACATTTATTAATTGATAAAGACATGGGTTAGACTAACTCTGTGTTCTAAATGAATGAATGGTTGAAAATTAAAAAGCCTGTGCCACCCTAACATTGGTTTTCCTGATCTTCAAAGGACCAAAATTTAAGTTCACACCTCTTGAGTTTATTTAAATTGCATGATCACCCCAACACGTGATTCCTGAAAATTAATTAATTAGTTAATTAATTCATTTTAACTGAGTCTACTGGATCCCTGATGCAATTTCTGCAGATTTAAATGTCTTGAAGGATCTGGGGCCTACTCCTGCCATCATTCCACTGGAGCACCACAAATGTAATGTGTAAGATCTGGGCACAGATGGCACATGGGGAGAGGTCCCAGCCAACTTCCAGAGGGATGTCTAGGCTTTTAAACAACATGGTATTAAATTCTGGATAATTAATTCTGTGACAGCCTGATTAATATGGTCTGTTACCCAGATCTATAGCAGCAAATCTGCAAATATCCTTTTTTACAAAAAAAAAAACCAAAACCAAAACAACACAAAAACACAAACCAAGAAACCCCAACAAATTAAAAAAAAAAAAAACAAAAAAAAAACAAACCAAACAAACCAACAAAAGAACAAACCAAATATGTCAACTAATTTTCAGAAACAGTGGACTTCAGGAACTGGATTTTAAAATCAATAGTGCTGTAATACTTCTACAGGTAATCTTTAAGTGGCTTCCAACACAAAGAGAACAACAACATTTGATCAATATTAATGAGCAGAGGAATTCAATGGTGTGGTTTCCAGGCATTTTTATCCATGTTCATATAAAATAATGTCAGCAAGATTAATTGTGCACTCAAAGTAATAGATCTGTTCACTTTGCTGCTCTTTTGAGTCCTCCTTTGTTCAGTTCCAGGGGTATCAGCCAACATAATAAGTGTAGTCCAAAATACATCATCCTGCTATTCAATTGAAATCCCATGCTGTTTTTGAGAATATATTGAAAGTTAACTTAAAGTGTAGCAGGTTTTAAATTTTAGGTGTTCTTACTAAAACCTCTGAGACTTCACAGATGTATGAATCAAATAAATGCATCCTCAGCAGAGCTTCAAAGGGGCTCAAGGCAGAGCCATGTTATCTGTTTTCTCCTTTGACAAGTAGAGTCAACGAAAAATTCATAGTAAAATCTTGTACCATGCCATACTGCAGTGGAAACTGCGTATTTGATAAAAACCATGAGTTTGTCTACAAAAGATAAAGCCAGGAAAGCAAGGAAACCAGTTTAGTGATAGCCATCTGCCTCTAAAAAAAACAGCATAAGAATTTGTTTTGCCAGATCTAAAATCTGCTGATGCTTTGGTGGGAAAGATGTTAAAAAATTACAGGGGATGTCATTAAGCAAGAAATCAACATCAGGCCATCTTCATCGTACAGCTGGATTCCCCAAACTCAAAAGTGTGCTAAAACAGGTGATCAAAAGTCAAAGCCCACTTTTTCTTAGTAAGTCAAGCTTAAGTGACAAATATGAAAAATATAAGGGGAAAATAAAGAAAAAAATGTGTACTCCAATGGAATGAAACCTGCAAAATAACCATATCTTTTACAAGTAAAATTAAGGAAAATGAAATAAAAAATATTAGCAGTTTTGATGGTATCAATCCACTTTCTCTTCATGTAGAAATAATATGACTTCAATGAAAAATACTAAATTAGATATTGACCTTAATATACATCAAGGCAAAGATACAAAGCTAATTGCTTCATTTATTTTGTGGAGTATTCCTGAGGCAGGATTAATAGATACTGTTATTCTGATGATACAATAAGCTGCAAATCCCATCAAAACAAATATTGGGAGCTATCATCAAACTAATAAGAGATATCAAATATTTTACTTTTTATTTTAAAGAAAAGCTGCGTGCCTTTGTGGCATCAGCTTTTCTTAACTTCCTTGGATTTCTTAACTTGGCTTTATGTGCATGGAAATAAGCAAAAACCTGCACTAGGTTTTACAATAATATTTTACAATATTTTTAAAAGTTTGTGATGAAACCCAATTTCCAAGTCTTTATATTTGACATAATTTTCTAACTGACATATGTTTCTTCTTCACATGGTTAAAAATTTTACCTCCATTACACACAAAGATGATAGACCACCTTTTTTTCAGAAGTACATTTATCTTTTTCTTTCCTCATCACCCTTTTATAAAACCCAAAATGGATTTTTGAAAGGCCTGCCCCTTCAAATGTGAGCTTGCAGAATTCACACTTCAGCAGACACAAATCCAAAGTATAACCTAATCCTATGCAAAAGGGACCATCTTCCACAGGAACAGGCAGATGAGCATTCAAATTCATTGGGAATGCCCCTGCAGGTTCTGACAGAAAAGTGCTTTATTGCACAAAGAGGTCAGGAATGTAACAAAAGCTTCTGAGGGTCTCTGATCTTCCCCACCTTTACTACTTTGGTTGTTAATTCAATATTATTGTGAAGACTTTACCCAGCACTGAGGCTGTTTTTTGAATGCCTTGCAGTGCAGAGTTTGGCCACATTTGAGGGGCACATTCCCAGCAGATGTGCAATTGACCTTCTGAAGGCTCTGCAATCATGAAAATCTCTTCTAGACAACATGCTCATTCTGCCACTAAAGTATTAAGCATCACCAGTAACGAACTCATACTTTGTAGTCCAGTATTTGCTCCTTCTTACTCAAAAATCCTTTTTTTTTTCATTTAAAAGTAATCCTGTGTTAAAAATATGTATAAACATCTAAAAGTTTTAGGGCCCAACTCCAGTTGTACTCGTGCACCACGACAAACTGATCATGATCAATTAATGATGATGATCATAATAAAGATGTATTTTGAACTAACTCATGCTTCAAAGCTTCTGAAGCATAAGAAACAATTCTTGCCTGCCCACCACACTCAAATATTTGTAAAGAGAAAAGGAAACAAACCAAACCGCGACAGCTCCTTCCTATCCTTCAAAAAAATTCCTTTTTGAATTTGCTACTGATGATTCTATTTCACTGCTAGGATACAAAAGTACTTTGCATTAACAAATATGTATTGCTTTTTGTTTGGTTATTTCAAGCTGAAAATAATAGGCACTGCAGAACATCATTCACAGTTTATGTAGGATATTGATAACAATAACTGATTGCTGGATGCTACTCCGGTTAATGCATGAAACCAGAAAAAGTAATTAGATGACACACACTGTCATCTCATGAACATTCCCAAAATACCAGCTTTGGGGAAAAAGAAAAAAAAAATCTGTTCAGCCTGGCTCATAAGTGAATTAGTACTGTATTAGATTCTATCTGCCTATATATTCATTATAAACTAATGGCAGAGATCCAGACTTAATTGCACTGTGATTAAATATTTATCTTGTTTTTAATGCAGCAAATGGAGCATGTTGATTATAATGATCAAGGTGTCTCCATCTGGATGCAGCAAAAGATAAAGTTCACCCCCTGAGTGCAAAATGGCTTTGGGGTCATTTCTGCACATTTCCCTCCAATTCTATTCCATACAATTCTTCTACAGGGAAGAAATTTAACCTGATTGTCCAGCCATCTCCCAACCTTTCTTGAGCTGAATAGCTACAGTATTTTCTGAAAATATGCAATTTATACTTGACAGATATACAATGCCTTTGCTTAAGAGTCTTAAACTTTTCACCCTAGCCTTTGATGGCAAATTACACCCAAATTTGAGGCATGGTGAGTGTAGCAGGCACTGCAGTGTTTTTACAGAGGGTGAGACATGAAAATACTCTAAAAGCTGGGGAAAGTGCTCAATGCACTACAAGAAATTTTCCCCAAGTCCTCTTCCATTATTTCTCTTCATATTCCTCAGCTTCCAAAGGCTAAGAACTTTCTTTGCCAATTTTCGATGCTGTTTTTCACCTCTTTGTACCCTTTGCCACCTAAATGTGTGTTCCTGAATAGTGCCCACAGTTTTCTTCCCCCACCAGCCCTCCCATGAACCTCCTTAGCAAATGTTAATGTGAGAACTGTTCTGCATCTCTGCATCACCTCTCACAGGAGGATTTTATCTTCCCAGAGAACACCTGATCAGTTTACAGAAAATGCATTTTCAAGGCCTCCTCCTCCTCCTCTAAATTTCCACTGAGGCAGCATCATTGCTGTTTTTCTCACAGATGATAATTTTTCTGTCACTGACTCCTCCCAGTCTTTGTGACCCAGGTGTAGCATCCTGTTTGCTACACACCTTTTATGATTTACTTTGTCTCGTTAAAAGCAGATTAATTTTCCAACTTACATTAGAAATATTTTCCAAATGTATTTTTCAGTTGATTCTGGTTTTACATCAAACAGAAAATAAACCACGGTCTACAAACAGAGAGAATAATTTTGTAAAAACTTTGCTGAAGGACTGCAGACTTGAATTTTTAATGTTTAAATATTCAGAGAAATATTAAATCAGATTTCAGTTGGGATGTCTGGAAGATTTAGTTCAAAATTGCAGTCCTGACAACGCTAATGTCTGTGTCTACAGATTCTGCATTAAAATAAACTCTCCAAACCCATTTTCTACATGTTTGGAACAAATCCATGTCTGTGTTTACTGCCCTGGTAATGGCTTAAGTAAAACAGACCCAGCAATAAAGAAACTATATATTGTTTGGTACCAAATGCAGAGCCTCACTTGCAATTGGGATTTCTGTGCAACAGTGTTATTTTTATCATCATAATTCTTGTCATCATATATGAAGATGTCATTTTTCATTGTTTCACTGCCCTTTAAACTGCCAATGATGAGGACTTCTCATCCTTTTTTGTCTCTATAATGGGAAAATGAAAAAATGAAAAGAAAACACTGCAAAGATTATGTGAACCTTAATTATAACAGCAAATAGAATAAATCCAGTTAGTCCTCTCACTGAGGATTCCAGTGGGAACTAAAAAATGCCACAGCCTAAACTTAGGCTGTTCATATTTGTGTGAGTCAGATCCTAATTACTAGTGCTGCATTAATGACACAGAAAGAGCAGAAGAGAACCTCAGAGGGTGGTTATCCTCAGGACATGAAATATTATTAAAAAGTGATGAAAGAGAATCACTAAATGTGAAATATATATAGTCCAAACAGGCATAAAATTGTCCACAGCAGAAACCAAGGGAAATAGAAAAGAGTTACACACCAGTCATTTATTTCCCTGAGGATGTAGGATAGAGGAAATGTACCCTTTCCTCTTCCACTTGTTTTCCCAAGCTACCATCAAACCCTGCTATTTCCATGTAAAAAACCCAACCCTAAATCCCATTGAATTCCAGATCCTGTCACTATTCTCCAACTCCTCCTCCTTTCCTAGCTAGACCATCCTTCTCTTTTTTCTCGTCATCTCCCACTCCTGCTCCACATTGGATTTTTTGTCGACCCAGAAACCTGCGCTGATTGAGAATCCCGGTTTAAAATCACAACCCACGTTTGGGGTCACGAGCCCTCAGTTTGGGAGACACACAGCAGGACCACTTGGGATCTGCTTCCTTTGCACCAGCTACTTCCACAGCACCAACACAAATTAATTGCCTGTGATTAACATGGTCCACATGAAGTCAGTTGCACCTGGATGGAAGCACTGACTTCCAGGTGCAATATTGGAAGGTTTGGTGTTTTCTGATAAGAAATGCTTTACTTTGAAATTCCTGCTTGTGTCATTGCACACAATGTAGTAGTTTGTAATAACCACTTCAAGTACAGCTCTCAGCACAGGTAAATTTTGCCTTCCAGGGCTGCAGCACTCCCCAGGGAAATAATTTATTCCTTTAGGGAATGGCATGGCAGACTTCCACTGGAGATCTTGCCTTATAGCTCCTAAAAGAGCCAGACGAGATTAAAGTGATAAAAAGATGTTACTGTTTATTGAAGGTCCTCCAGGTGCACTTATGGCTGAAAGCACAAGTGATACAGGGCTTGGACACTTCTATCAGTTTATTAAACTAGCATAATTGATGAGAATCCCCAATTAGAAGTACATTTAATAGTAGAAATCCCCCCTTGTTTTGGCCTCCCACTGAAGAAACTGTAGAATTATACAATAATACCCTACAGAGCTATGAATAGATGAAAAAATAAATAAAAAGGAAAAAATATTTTGGCATCAGAGCCACAGAGCCTCTCCTGGTGTCCACCCTCAGCTGTGTCATGGATGTGTCACCAGACACATCCAACTGCGGGACTTAAAAACATTTTGAGGTAAAAAAACTTATTTTGAGTTTCTTAGGGCATTATATTGTATTGCCTGCACTGTGCTGGAAAAACTTGAGATGGAAACAAGACCTGATGAAAAACACATTGCTTTACACCTTCTCTCCCTGCCCCTGCTCATAGGAGGTTAGAGCAGAACACACACCTGGCAGGATGTTTGATTTTTGTTTTGTTTAAAAAAAAAGGGAAAGCCCAGCGTTACTGTTTTGCAGGAAAAAAAAAAAAAAAGTAGTAGAAATATTTTGTCATTTAGGAGGCTGGATTAAAAAAACTAAAACTGAGACATGGTCAACATGGCAAGATATTGAAATACTCTCACTTTTTCCCTTAGTGTATTTTAATAAATAAACTGTTCTGCAGTTTGAACAGGATGAAATTCTGTCGAAAAGTCGAAACTAATGAAATTCATGAATAACTGTAACACTGACTTGTAATATTGCTGTAGAGTGTTAATTCATGCTTTGTTAAAATACAGTGCTGCAGGCAAATTGAACACATAAATCTCCACCAGACCTTTTTGTTCTTGGGCTGTGCCTTCTTCATTGTAGCTATTACAGCCATTCCAATAAAATTTCAGGAATTCCAAGGCATTTCTCAGGTTATTTGACACAAATAACTTTCAAAGTATATAAAGGTAGATTTCATGTTAACATATTCTTAGTAATAGACAACTGGACGTTTATGGGAGAATGTTACAATTAAAATTACAATTCTGTTCCTGATTGGAGAATATTACAATTTCATAATTGTTTTTTTTTATCCCAACAGTTGCCACACAGCTACAACTCCCATGGCAGCCAGCTGAAGTTGTGTCATGAATAAGAGCTGGACTGGGAAATCTTTTGGCCTTTTACTTATCTTCAGTCATTCTGATAATTTTCATTTAGCATTTTATTGCTTTACAGTACTGTGGATCTTATGTAAATGTTCTTGCTTTGATTTTGTTTTGAAGCCACATGGTATTTATTTGCAAGGAAGATTACTGCAGACAACAGGAAAAAAAAAAGATAAAAGAAAAAAATACAAAAATAGTTGTTTCCAAAATAATTTTTTTAACTACTACAAATGTATATATACATGATTACTCAATACACAGGCAGCTGAATGCCACATATCATTCTTTTGACAAGCCTAATAAAGGACATTCATGGTCTCAGGTAAAGCACAGTTTATCTAAAAGATTTCCAGTAGAAAAAAAATCAAAGTGCATTTTAATTGCATTAGTAAAAACTTCAAAATAATGTACAATAAATAAATAATCTATTCCATTTCTAAGACAAATAAAAACAGGAAGGTCTTGCAAACGGTCATTACCATATGGAGAGTCAATATATGAGTAAAAATGGTGTGAATGAAGTGGTACATATTTGTTACTGCAATAAGTCATCTAAGAAGTTGCTGTCTATATGCAGAAATCCCCATGGTCCTGTCTGAGTGAACTCATTCAAGCCTTTGCTTGACACTTCCATGCCCCTAAAGCAATTTATATTCTCTTTATGATAAGAAATACCTCTGAATTCTACCTGTTATGTTGTTTGACTGATACAATTTAAAGAGGGCTGTTTAGTCTTGCCCAATATTAATGACAAGCAACATTTCACTGTTTTTTTTTTTTAAATAATAAGGCCAAATCTTCCTTCAACATCTTTTTTCTCCGTTCAAGCCACAACAGAGACCTCAAAATACAAGATACACAACTTTCCCTGATTATACAATCAGCCTGAAAGGAGAATTTAACAGAATTACCAAATTCTCTCAGTTCAGCCATGCTCTCTCTACTTTGCCACCTGCCAGAGAGCTTTCCTTGGCACTTCCTCCATGCTTTCTCCAAGCCATANTAATTAATAACTTTTGCTCCTTTGATTAGGAACAGCTTTTCTGCAAATGGGTCATTATTTAAGATGTTTTTTTGCCTCCTGAATTGATGTGTGATACAAAGCCTTGGCAACTAAAAATCATTTAAATTTGCACTGTAAAGGAGTGAAATTCCTTCCTCAGTATTGTTCATGTTTTCACAGTCAATCCCGTGCTTT
>VWZP01005809.1:141498-151848 GCA_013396995.1 Dicaeum eximium
GCGTGGGGGGAAAAAAAAAAAAAAAAAAAAATTTAAAAAAAAAAAAAATCCCAAAAAAACCCCCAAAAAAACCCCTGAATTTTGAAGCATAAATATCCCAGTTTAGGCAGATCCAGTGGAACAGCCTGCTACATTATATCTTAAGACACATTACAGCTTTGCATTATATTAAAGCTTGTGTTAAGTTTATATTAATGTGAAATATTTTTTTAAACGTTCAAATAAAATGTAAGACTCATATACGAAAAGGAATAAACTTGGATATATATGGCATTATCCCTATGGAAAACCTGTGCAACAGGCCCACAGAATTATCCAAAGGAACAGTAAGCTCTAAGAGAAAGTAACATTTTTCTGAATGCAACATCAAAAATGAATTATATTCTGCTCAGTATCAAACCTCAGTGGTCTCAGAGGAGCTGGATGCAAGGAAGACTGACTGGCTTCCCAAAATCTCAGCTGTAGTCATTAAGAATGTGATTTTAATGCTGCAGATGTTTCACTGGAAACATGTGCCCGAGAATCCTGTCTCTTCCCTCTCTCTGCATCTGACAGAATTCAGCATCCACAGGCCCTTGGAGCAGCATTTGCTTCCTTCCTGCTTCAGCTGGCCAAGCTGGGTTTGCCCTCATTCATGAGAAAAAAAACAAAGCAAAACAAAAACAATAACAACAACAACAAAACAACAACAACAAAAATATTAAAAAAAAAAAAAAACAAACACAAAAAGACCCCGAAAAGCCTCGACAAGCATCCCAAGAAACAGATAAGAAAGGCACAACAGAGGAAACAGAAAAGAACACAAAACAAAGCCAGAAGGAACACACCAGGCTCCTCACCAGTGCATGGCAGAGATAAACTCTCCATGAGCTAATGAAACTCTGCTTGGGTGACAGATGTTCGATGGGAAACAAATATATTAATTAAGAAACCCTAAAAATGGCCCTTGGCACTCAGGAGATGTGTCACTTTTCACAGGTTTACATCGATTTTAGCACTTTAAAGCTATGAAAAACTTGCTCTTTCTTCATTGTTTTATTTCAAGAAGAATAAATTCTAATAAAAAGGTTGGTGCCTGAGCAAAATGCCATGTATTACTAAAATCTAGAATATTAGTGTCTTAAAATGACAGCCAGTAAAGGCATCTAATTCATTCTCACTGGTGTTGCTTTTTTACCAGTCACCAGGGTCATCAGTGCTGAATAAAAATATGTTTAAATATCAAATAAAAAATTTATTTAGTCAAAATGCAGATTAGATAATAATTTTTTTTTGTAAGTGCCTTCACATTTACACCTCCCTAGAACAAGGCAGGAGTGCCCCAGAATCTGTCAGGATGAACTTTCTCATGGAAAACAGCGTAAAGAAATTGAGTTTTACAGCAATTCTTGAGTTCTTAGTCAGCTCCAGCTCTTGCCAAGGATTCCAGTGCTGCCAAAGGCACAACAGTGCTGAAAAGTTGTGATTCTGGAACCAGGAGAAGTCTGCCATGGCTCGAAATATCACAGTTTTACACACACACACGGTGCCATATGCAGATTTGAGAAGATGTGAATGTTCCAAAAGAGCAGAAAATGCAATGAGAAGGTGCCCCTGGTGCTCTGGTGTCCAAAAAATCAGTGTACTCAAAAAGGTAAAAGTGGATAAGGCTGCAAGTCAGTGTGCAAAAGTCTTTGCCTCTTTAAGTGTCAGAGAGCACTCTCCAGCAACCAAGTGAATAATCTGAAAATAAAATGCCAAAAAGAGGCTGTAAAACACAGTTATAGAAGTAGGTACCTGCTAGCATCTGTTATTGTGGATGCAAAAAACCTACCTGGGAAATCCCCAAAGCCACAGATAGAAAGCTTTGCCTTTCAGGCCAAACAATTTCATCTTTTCATATTTCAGTCACTTGCCTGAAGCTGTTTCACTTGGTTGTTTTGTGTGTTTTAAGGGAAATTTTACTACCTGTTCTTATGTGAATGCGGAATTTTAAAACAACACCACACGCCACACTGCAAAGTAATAATGGTGATAATACTTTTTTATTTTATGGCTATTCTCCCACCTGGGGGAGAAAAGAAAATGCAATGAAAATCAAAATAAAACACCATAAAAGCCCAATCAGATGTTCACAGAATGTTTGCTGGCTCTGGACTGGTACAGGAGGCTGGATTAAGTTTCTCTGTGTTGTATTTTATCTGTACCACACCACTTGAAAATATTCAATATGCAACATCCACCAGCATAAAAAAGGATCCAAAAGGCCATTAAAAACTGCCCCAAACAGATGAGAAAATAGCCCTTAAGACAATGTAATATCAGACACTTACTCTAATGCATGAACTTTCTGTGACAGTATTTGCCATTTTTCACCCCAAAATTGCTTGAACCAGCTGGCCTGCTGCCAGGCAGCTGCACCCAGACCATCCACTTTGCCTTGTGGAAACACATACTGGGAAGTTAAATAAATACACAGGAAATCCTGGAGGCTTTCAAGCCCTAAAATTTCAGGATAAATTTCAGGATAAATTTCCCTGCAATTTTCGGTGCTTTCCCAAATACTTTTGGCAAATTATCTGATGTGCAAGTTGCAAAGATTGTGCTGCCATCATTTCTGGGCAATGGAGCTGTGTAAATCAGCAGGCAGAGAGCAACTTGATCATAAAACAAAATGAGGTCGGGCAACACCTCTTAAAACACCGACCTGCCAATATTAAAAGTCTTTAGTTTGAAATTGGATGAGAGGTACTCAATATCCACAGTTTCAGAGAAAACACATCATAATTAATAAAACTCCATAGGAGCAGGGGCATACAGTTCTTGGTGCAAATAACTGGCTTCATTATAGACTCTACAAAAGAATTAACTGCTTTTTTTTATATATATTTATTCACATGTAAGTCTGGAGTTGCTTGTCCAGCGTGCTAATTTAATAATAATTTCCACACAGCACCACCTCCATCACAGGAAACCCTGGGCTGTGAGTTGCACAACGTGCCCAGAGGAGAATTCAAAAGGAGCAGAGGGCAGATGAAATGAGAATTGTGGTGTTGGAGGGGTCCCACGCAGGGAGAGGCGTCGCTTTGGGTCAATTTGTGGTTTTTTAATCGCTTTTCGGTAAATTCGGGGACAAAGAAAATGCCCCACTATAAAGGTAGACAGCGTGGTGTGGGAGAATAATCAAGTCCTGGTGCAAGAAAAGGCAAAGAAGATATTTTTAAATTAATAAAACACCGGTTTTGTTGTTCAGGGAGAGTTTGGAGACTGGAACATTCTGCTTAAGGAACAACAGACACACAATTTCTCTCTTCTAACTTTTCTGGTTGGGCAGAAACAAAGGAAGATCCTATGAACTTTGCAGCCAATATAGGGTTTATATTCAATTTCACTACAACCAGAATAAATATCTATCTGAATCCATAACTTTTTAGCATTGAAAAATGCGTGTTGGAAAATATGTGTGATGAAGATTGTGGCAAAACTGTGTCAGAAATACCCAGTTTCAATAAAACACTGCCCTCATCTAGACCTCAAAAATTTCTTATCACAGATCTGGGGTTAAAAACAGTGATAATAATCCGTACATCAGTTTGTCAAAGGGTATCTGTAGAGGCCATGCTGAAGCCAGAGCTCTTCAAAAATAATGTATTTTTCTGCCCTAAAATACGACTGGCAACGAAGCTTACTTTAAACCTTGGCCAATTTGAACAAATTTCTGTGTCCTATGCTGGTTTTACTCTACACAAAAACTTCTTTGCTGACACCTGTACCTCAACAAACAGGAATGCCAGATGAGGAACATGCTCAAGTGTAAAAGAAGGTGATTTTTTTTCTCTCTTGCTCACACCAGCATGGCTTTGCAAGGTGCAAACTAGGGAAAAGGAATGCGATAGGAAATAGAAAAAACACATCTGGTGTGAGGTTCCATTATTCTTCTCAGAAATGCTGCATTTTTCCTCTTAATTTTTCATCTATGTAATTCTTAATTTTTCAGAAAACAGTTAGAAATTGAGGCCCTTTCTCGTGAACAAGGGGAGATAATTTACACTGATTTTTGTCTTTTCTTGGTGAATAAAACTGTTGACTGGAAGCCAACGTTTTATCAGCCTGTCTGAATTCACCCCTGAAAGAAACATTTTCACAGCAGCCATTAGTGAGCACTCTGCTGCTCCTCCATGCCCTTCACTTTTCATTAGTGTAGGAGTCAGGTTTATTGATTCTGAGTTTTTATCTTTTTTTTTTTTTTTAAGATGTTTTTATTTCATCCTGAGTGTATGGATTATTCTGTGTCTCACCCACTTTCCTCTACATTTCTCAGAGCAGATTTATTCATTTTCAGAGCAGGATTTTGGGTTTTCCAAGGGGTGCTTAGCACCCTTTCTTGTGGCTGAAATTCAAAAACCTTTCCCGACCAGCACCTCCCACTCTGAGAGAAAAAGAGCTGCCAGGCTCTGGAGTGCTCTGCTAAATTCCTGCCCTTCATTTTGGATTTTCCCTCCTTCTGTTCTGCAAACAGATGGAAAAACCCTCTCCTTGCACTGCTTCTTTCCAGCTCACATTGGATGGAGTCTAGAACTCTTCCACACATTCCCGTCACAAAAACAAGGATCATTCTAATCTGTTCTTCTCCTTGGCCCTGGAGATGCTGGAGGTGCTTTTAACTTGGGTCGTTTTGGGTCAGAACAATGAAAATCAATAATTTTTTGTCCTTGCTCCTGGGTTCAGTAATGCCTTGAGTTCGTCAGAAGAAAAAACAGGCGTGAAAGAAAACGGGGCACGCACAGGGACAGCTGGGCTGGAGTGACAGGACACAGGGAATGCTTTGAGCTGAAAGAGGGCAGGGCTGGATGGGACATTGGGAACTGGGAATTGTTCCTGTGAGGGTGGGCAGGCCCTGGCACAGGTGCCCAGAGCAGCTGGGGCTGCCCCTGGATCCCTGGCAGTGGCCAAGGCCAGGCTGGACACTGGGGCTGGAGCAGCCTGGGACAGTGGCAGTGTCCCTGCCAGGGCAGGGGAGGAACAAAATCTTTAAGATTCCTTCTAACCCAAACTATTCTGGGATTTTATGGTTATTGAAATACACTAAATTGAAAGGACTGATTTCCTTTCTGCTTTCATAGTCTTCATCTCAGGAATTCATTAATAAATACATGACCTGTGTCATCCTGGAGATCTGGGAAAAGGAGCAGCAGATTCTCCACATGCTCCAGGAAGCCTGGGCTGGAACTCGGTTTATTTTCATTACTGTTAAGTACACTAACAAGAAAGAAATTACTATGTCTTCTCCATCAACTGCTCAGTTCAGGACAAAACCTGAAAAACAATCTTTTGTTGTTTGTTTTCCTGCTTTTTCTGTTTGTTTGGGGTTTTTTTCCCCCAACACCTATATATTAAAAGTATATTTTAAGTAGAAGTGGAAAACTTTTTATTTGGGTCAACCATAAAATTTCCATGCTTGTAGTAAATCAACTCATCCTAACTTCAATCTCTTCAAGAGAAAAAAAAGAAAAACTCACTCTCATTTTAGACCACTTGGAATATTCTTTTAAAAAATTCAAACTTAGGCATCAATAACGCTGTCTCCAAAAATTAAAATGAAAGTTCTGCATTTTCATAAATATTTCCCTATTTTTTTTAGGTTACATTCCTTTCTGTTAGTTTTTAGGTCAAAGATATGTGTTTGTTTTTAAAGTTAAAAATTCCTTCTGAATTTAACACGCGCTCATGAATAATTTGCATGGCCCCCGTGGCACTTTCCAGTTAATATTCATGCAAGGAAAAGTTCAGGTTCAGAGATGGGTGATCCAAATGCTAACAGATGCAGTTTTGCTGCATTGTCAGTTGCTCAACTTTATACAGCATTATTAATGTTAACATGAAATTCTGACTTAACTAAGTCAGTGGAGTTGCTGAAATCTAACAAGGAGTTAAATTAAAAACAAAAGCAAAATGCAAAAGACAGAAATTAATCCCAAACATTAATTTTATCCCCCATCAAAACATTTTCTTACCAGGAATTTTATGATGATTTCACTAAACAGAAAATATTCTCCTTAGTGAAATCCACTGGAATATTAAAATTTACCTTAAACCACCTATTTTAAAGTCCATATTAATTACTGTATACAGCACTCTGCAAGCTCTTTCTACATCAAAGATTGTTGTGACTAAGTAGAAGGCACGTTGAAGAAATCAGACATAAAAAACAGCAGTCATGAAATATTCATCTGGTGAGCAAAACGCTCCACTTCATAAATATTCCATGTTTTAACCCAGTGAATTTTATCCATGACTCTGCATTAAAAGGACACGATGACATGCTATAGATTTTTTTAAAAACACACCCAAAAACATATATACAAGCACACATGCCCTACTCTGTGTAAGCTGAGAGAGAAAAGTGTCTGCTAAAACTGAACAGCCAATATTTGGCCGGATTTTTTTTCACTTATCTGTCTTCTTCCTGATTCTCTGTAACACACAAAGCTCTTTAGGTGAGATCCATTTTATAAGCATAAAAGTGACTGACTGAATTTATTGTCTCCTGCTGACCTGGAATAAATCAATGAAATACACATTTATATTACCTTCCACTAGCTGTGCTTCTTTTGCTGTACTTCCTTGCAGCTTGAGATTTATTCTAATGGCCCCTCACGCTACTTTATAATGTAGATATCCACTGAAATCACCAGGGTTTAGTCTAGCCAGGACCAAATTCCAGCTTGCAACTGCAGGATAATTAATTCCTCTGCAATTAGGTCAGTCTTTCCCAGTAGAAGGTGATGGTGTAACTTTGCCATCACTAATGCAAACCTCAGTGAGTGAAAGGCTGAGGTTCTTTCCAGATGTTTCCCAAAACATTTTCAATCTTCACAAGTCTGGGGGAGGCCAGCAGCTGCTGGCATCTCTGCATAAATGTCATCAATTAGGTCTTGAGAGAAGGGTTTTTTTCTCCCCTTTTTTGGTTTTCTGTTCGGTTTTTTTTGGGTTTTTTTGTTTTGTTTTTGAGATTTTTTGCCTTTTTTTTGTTTGGGTTTTTTCGTCTTGGTTTTGTTTTGTTTTTTGGTGGTGGTGGTTTTTTCTTGTTGGGGTTTTTCTGGTTGTTAGTTGGGGTATTGGTTGGTTGGTTGGTTGGTTGGTTGGTTTTGTCTTCTTTGGATTTTGGGTATTCAGGGTTTTTTTTGGTGGAGGTTTTTTATGGGTTTTTTTTGTTGTTGTTTGTTTGTTTCTTTGATTGTTTTTTATTTGGTTGGGGGCTTTCGTTTGTTTGTTTTGTTTTGGGGTGGTTTTTTCTGTTGTTGTTTGGTTGGTTTGGTTTCTTTCTTGCTTTTTTGGTTTTGATGAGTTTATAATGTTTGTTTGTTTGTTTGTTTGTTTGTTTGTTTGTGTGTTTGTGTGTTTGTGTGTTTGTTTGTTTGTTTGTTTGTTTGTGTGTTTGTTTGTTTGTTTTTATACTTCCAGAAGCTTCTGTTCTGCTTGGGGGACAGGACATCTCAACTTGATGAACTTTCCTTTTTTTCTTNTGTTAGTTGGGGTATTGGTTGGTTGGTTGGTTGGTTGGTTGGTTTTGTCTTCTTTGGATTTTGGGTATTCAGGGTTTTTTTTGGTGGAGGTTTTTTATGGGTTTTTTTTGTTGTTGTTTGTTTGTTTCTTTGATTGTTTTTTATTTGGTTGGGGGCTTTCGTTTGTTTGTTTTGTTTTGGGGTGGTTTTTTCTGTTGTTGTTTGGTTGGTTTGGTTTCTTTCTTGCTTTTTTGGTTTTGATGAGTTTATAATGTTTGTTTGTTTGTTTGTTTGTTTGTTTGTTTGTGTGTTTGTGTGTTTGTGTGTTTGTTTGTTTGTTTGTTTGTTTGTGTGTTTGTTTGTTTGTTTTTATACTTCCAGAAGCTTCTGTTCTGCTTGGGGGACAGGACATCTCAACTTGATGAACTTTCCTTTTTTTCTTCTGTCTTACACCTGATTTACCAAGCAACTTAAACAGTGACAGCAAATTGAGTCCCTTGGTTAAAAACTAAGAAATAGCAGATGCTCTTTGTTTCCAAGGAACATTAAGGAGGAAAGACACATAATTGTATATCCACGTTATCCACAAAAACTGAAACAGTAAACTTCAGGAAAATAACGTGCTTTCTGTCCATATTCCTTCTTCTTAAGGTTCTAAAGTCCTCTGGCCTCTCTTAGACACCTTGAAGCCTTTAAAGGATATTTCTATCAATTTTCTTGCTCCCCACTGCAGAGTGGCGTGGGGGATGCTGTTTTTTATCTTAAAACAATCCAAATTATTGATCAAAAAAAGCCTTCTGATCAAAGTCTTGAAAATCAGTTAGGATTTCTTACTTCTGCAGTAAAATTACACTTATAATTTGCCACGACCTTACACTTTGTTTTCACAGGTTGTTTTTTTCTCTTTTTCTTTCCAGCAAGAACATCACCACCACAGTGCCAGTTGTACCTGGTGTTATGATAACTCAAGAATTCACTTGGACCCACAGCAAGTCGATGTTTAAGAATACCTTCTAAAATGTGTTGAAAATCCTCAGTAGCTCTGAAAAAAATCACAATTTCTCATCCAGTTTTGTATTGAATTGCAGCCATTGCTAATATTTGGTTTTCAATAATATCTGCAACATCCAGTTGTCTACAAGACAGTGGTTCTGCTGAGTGTCTGCAGGCCAGATTAACATCTTTTCCTGCCTAATAGCTTTTCCATCAACAGTTTATACTGTAAATATACTCTTTTACATTGTAAATATTTCCTATTTGCCCACTGATCAAAAAATTACAGGATCACAAAATAATTTAGGTTGGAAAAGACTTCCAAGATCATAGAGACCAACCTGTGACCTAACCCCATCTTGTCACTTCCCTGGTATTTTTGGCAAGACTATTTTTTATACAAATCCTGCTGCTGTTTATATACTATCTGTTTTCCATCATCTCACCCAATATTTTTCAATAATAGAAATAAATATTACAGTCAATGAGATTCCTGAATATTTAGATATAAAACATCTTTAAAAAAAAAGTAAACACATAAAATTAGTTGGTACCTCCTATATTGGTTTCACAACAGATTTGGGTTAAGGTTTCTGGTTATTGTGTCTAAATTTCAGCAGAGGCTTGAAAACACCAAAGAGAAAACTAACAGAAATGCTACCAGAACAAGAAACAGAAGGAATACTCAGAAGTAAGGGTTAGAGTGTTCTGTTACTTGGTTGATAAAAACCCCAGCAGTATTTAAAGAAAGAAAATAAATCCAGGGCTGAAAATCTGTTTTTGTTTGTTCGTTTTTTTAAATTGTTGATGCCCACCTCAAAACAAGAAGTGATATTTCTGGGTTAAGTTGTAACTGCAGATTGTGCCACAGTGGCACTTAGGTAAAGGAACAGGGGGGTAAAAAATTTCCCTGAAATATTCATAATCTAAACAATGCCATTTTCCAACTAGAAAGAGAGCAGAGACTGACAGCTGGATCAGATGGGCTTCTCTCACCTTATCAAAATCCCTTCACCTCCTCCTGGGTTTATCCTATTTGTAAGCTTCCTGGGGAAAGTAAATTTTGGGGGTGGCTCTTTGGGCTGCAGGCAGCAATATTTGGGTGTGATGGCACTCTGTGAGTTACAGAGCTCATCCTGCACGTCCTAATGATGGCCTGTTCTGCTCCCAGTGTTGGTGGATCCTCACAGACAGCCACAAATCCAACTGTGTTCAAGTTATGAACTAGTGAAAAATGGGCCCTGAGCACCTGCTAAAATGTTAAAAGTGCATATAGTTTTTTTTTGTGTTTGTTTGGGGTTTTTTTGGTTTTTTTTTTTTTCTTTTCTTTTTTTTTTTTCTTTTTTCCCTTTTTCATTGTTCTAGTTTCTGTGAGTGCACGGTGCTTGTGTCCTCAGCTCCTCTGCCCAAGGGTTTGGTAACCCTCCTCCAGCCTCAGAGGACACTTCCTGTGCTCCCACAAAGAGGAAATGTGTGGTCCTGCAGCCGATATAGTCCTAGAGATCCCATCAAACTGCCAGAAAACCTCAACTTCCCTCAAGTTTCTCCTGAACTGTGCAGCCCCTTCCCTCTCTCCCTCTCTTGTGATGCTGCTCAGCTGCTTTTCTAGGCTGTTCTGGCTCCTTTTAATCAGGCTCCCTTCACCACTTTGCTCTCACCAGGCAGGGCCATCACTGCTCTGTGTCACTGTGTTGGGATCCAGGGCACAGGGAATGTCTCTCTGCCTGTTTTAAGAAGCTCTGACCCTCAGCAGAACTCTGCTTTTAACCTTCATCCCTGGGAAAAATTGCCAAAACTTTGGGATGAGTTAGAGCACACAGGTAGTGATATGTAGTAGTAGTAGTAGTGTATCACAGAGTGAAGAATTTAGGGT
>VWZP01005809.1:158736-175917 GCA_013396995.1 Dicaeum eximium
AGCAAAAATGTGCAGGATGTTGTGTTCCAGAATATTTATTTCATTAGATCTTGATGTGTCGTGTGCTCTGCTGTTTTAACCCGATGCAGCTGCTGCCACCAAGGCCTCCTTCCTTCAGAGTTGAATTATTTGAACACTTCTCTTTCCAGACAATGCTGAGAGCACCTATCCAAGAGCAATTTCCCCTGTCTGTCAGCACAAGCTCTCCAGATTTTTATGTGCTGCCTATTTCACTGGCAGACCTGACAAAACATAACTGGTTTATTCTACCTACTGCTTTTGAAGCTGGTTTGAAAAATATATATAAGACCACAGACACAACACATTTCTGGGGAAAACACTCTTTTTTTTTCCTCTGTTCTATTTTCCCCCTCTTCTTCACTCAATAAAACAGGGCAAAACCTCATGGAAATGGACCTGGCTCACTACAGATGCCTCCTTTCCAGCACACACAGCCCAGGCAGATGCCAACTCTTGTTCCTGGAGCTCCCTGCCTTCAGAAGGCTCTGTGTACTTGGAATTTCCAGTTAAATAACACCTGGATGGAAAGCCTACGCCTCACAGTTCCTCACAGCTCTCCATGACCTATATACATGCTTTCCTGAGTATTTTTGCATGCAAGGCTTGGCACCAGTGTTGGAGCTTTTACTCAAAACACTGCACTACTGAGTCCTTCATCCCTCCAGCTGAAAGCAGGGGCTGGGATGTGTTTTTGCAAAAAAAGCCCATGCTCACAAACCTTGTTTTTCTTTGCAATAGCCCTGCCAACAAGGGCTGGATGTTTTCCTTTTAATTTCCCCTTTTAATTAGATGCATAAAATCTCCTTCAGAGTGGACAATTGCTCTCCCTCTACTGTGTGACCAGAACTGCTCACCCCTTGCCAGTTTGTACTTCCAAAAAATAAAAAATTGTGGACAGAAAAATAAGGAAATGTGACATGAATTCCAGCATGGGGTTCATTCAGCAGGGCATTTCTCATTCAGGTGTAAAAGTCTTCACTGCCTGCAAACATTGTGCATGGTCACACTGAGCAGTGGTGCCACAGATGCTTTTAAAGCCTGTCAAGTATCTCAAAATACCTTATAAAATAAATATTCTGATGGAACCAAACAGAATATTAAGCGCCTTTTTTTTTCACAACTGCTAGCAGAGAAGGCTGAGGGGACACCTCACCACATGTCCCACTGTCACTGGACATTTTATAAGCTTCTTAGATGGAAACTTGCTGAATTTTTCCTTCCATGGGAAAGCTCACTGCTGAGCAGATTTCTGTAAAAACAAATCTGTGTGTGTGTGTTTTTAGGACACAGCTGTTCTGTCTCCCACAGAGGAGATGAGAACTGTCTCTCTTTATTAACCTATGAGGTGAACAATTCTTATCTTGGAATTCTGAGCATTCCAGCAGTCTTGTGCTGACCATGAAAGAGAAAGCATGTTAGCTCTGAACGTGGGCACCTTAGCCTTAAAGTCTTCTGAACAATGGAGTCATTTTAATAAATAATATAAACCTTCTGATAATGGAGTCAGAGAGCCCTGATTCATCACCCCACTCAAGAAGCAATTGTGATATCCCACTGTTTATAGGGTGGGCACAGAGGGGGAGATTCCCTTTGTACACATGGAAAAGACAAGGGGTGAGGGGTCCAGGGGACTCCTGGGGAGGCTCTGATTGTCAACCACTGGAATAATCACCCCAGGGAAGTGATGGATTCCCCAAAATTAGGCATTTTTAAGATTCAGCTAGACAGGGTTCTAGCCCATCTTGCCTGGACCATGATTTTGCCAAGAAAGTTTGACCTGGATGATCCTTGAGGTCCCTTCCAACCTGGGATTCTACAACTCTGTGAACTCCCATTTTTGCACTTTCTTCACCAGTTGTGACTTGAGACCATATTTTCACAACAGATTTACTGGCAGTCGACACCAAAGGCAATTGTTTTGGCAGAAATACCGTAAATTATGACTTACAACATTTTCTGCCCTGCAATCAATGCCATTTACCAAGCTATTCTGCTTGCATGCATTCAGACCACTCAATTTAGATTTCTGTGCATTCAGACCACTCAATTTAGATTTCTGTGCATTCATGCTACCCAAAAACTTATCATCAGGGCCTAATTTGTCAAATTATTTTTTTATTAATATGTATTGATTGCGTTTAACAGAGCTCCGTAACCCACGAGAACATCTTGATTATATGATAATTTCTGTTTAAAAAATGTGCTTTGCGGTTAATTCTGAAAAAAAAAAACCCCAGAAATCTGAAGCTCTAGGCTTTAGGCTTCAGAAATGGCCTCAATGTGCTGAAGACCTGCAGGGAAGAATTTGTTTTCAATCCCTCCCCTCCCACTCTCTCTCAGTCTTTTCCCAGAGGAAACCACCCTTTAACCACAGAACCTGATTATTCTTGCTG
The DNA here is from genome assembly GCA_013396995.1 of Dicaeum eximium. Taxonomy (NCBI): domain Eukaryota; kingdom Metazoa; phylum Chordata; class Aves; order Passeriformes; family Dicaeidae; genus Dicaeum; species Dicaeum eximium. The sequence continues at coordinate 161,151 of VWZP01005809.1, forward strand.
AATTCAAATAAACACAGGCCCACCTCACCTCTGATGTTATTCTTCTGTTGCCAACACAACACTGAAATGGTTTTTGAGAGTAAGAGTATCAGCAAAAAAGAGAAGAATTTCCTTTGCTTTATTTTTTTTTTTTTTCAAATAATGAATGAGTATCAAGAGTAAAGCATGAAAAATCACTGAGGAAGAATTCACAGTCATATAATAAAGTTCTTCCTGTTGACAGTAAGAAATGTGGTCAATAAGTCACTTTACATAAATTTTGATAATATAGGAATAAATATGGTCAATTTGGGTGGCACTACACCCAAAGCAGTGACAATAGATGCTGAAATCTGGAGTCCACACTATTTCCCAATATCCTGGGCAATCTGCACCCAGAACTGTGTTGCACTAGGGAGAGGAGTGCCAGCAGGCCAAGGCATGTGATTATTTCCCTAAAACCAGTCAAGCTTGGAGAAGAAAATACAAATAAAGACACCAGAGTTAGGGACTTCTCAGTGGTACCTAGCACAATGAGAAAAAAACCTAAATTTCACAAAATTACACTTAAATATATTTGAGGTTTTGGGGTTTGTCTGTTTGTTTCTTTGCTTTTTTTTTTTGGCCTGTGAGTGTGATCAAACACTGGCACACATTACCAAGAGAAATTGTAAAGTCTCCATCCCTGGAAATATTCAAAACTCAACTGGAAATGACCCTGAGAAACCTGCACCCCTGGATGATCCACTGAGAGGTGGGGTTAGGCTACAGACCTCCACAGGTGCCTCACATCTTCAGCTATTCTGATTTTGTGAGTGCCAGTGCTTTAATTTGCATTATTCCAGGCTACCTTATTTATAGTAAGGTGAATATTTTCATAGCAATTGCATACTAGATGCACATGACAGTAAGTAATTGGAATTCTTTTGTAAGAGTGGATTCATTTCACTATTTCTGCCTTGGAAAACCCATTAGTACTTATGTTCAGAGTGTGGTGCAAACAACTCTGCTTTTAAAAAAATCACATATTGTAAGACTATAAAAGCATCTTTGAAATCATTCAGTCATTTCTAATCATGGCATTGAAAAGCATCTGCAAAACTGACAGGAAGTAAGAAAACTTTTATCTGTACTAATTTTTTTTTTTTTTCAGAAGCCCTTGTCCTGTCAGGGCAGAGGTCAGGAAAGCAGAAGTGGAGACTTAGGTTGTGCAAATAAAGCCACAAAGCAAACAGATCAGAGCACCCTGGGCCTAATCCATCTCACTGAATTTTTACTTAACAGCATGAAAAGGGAAGAACCCCTTTGATTCCTGCATTTCTGGCTGAGAGACAGCAGCTGTCAATGAAATAGTTTACTCTGGATACTGGGAAGACTGAACTGATATGGAAAACTGCAATGTGCCAAGAAAGGAACCTCAGAATCACTTATTAATCACCTGGAAGAATAAAGATGCCATGGGAAACTGGCATCTCTGTGTCCCCTCTCAGCTCTTCTCCCTTCACTCAGCCTCCATGCTGCACTTAAACCCAGCTCCCCTTGATCATTAACCATAAGATCATTAACTTGCCTTTCCACCCTTCCAAAATGCACACAGGCATTTTTTTTTACCATGTTTTTCAATAATGAGATCCTCTCAGTGAGAGCTGACATAAAAGGTACTGACACAAAAGGATGCTGGCAGCCCATTTGACATCTGTTGGTTTTGTTTTTTTTTTTCATTTTCACTTAAATAATCCAAACATGTTCACCAGTTTATCCTCTCAGACAGTCACTGAATTTCAGACTTTGAAGATCAAAACTGAGTAGTTTTGAGATGCTCAGATTTCAAATGGGAACATGGTCAACTCATGGAACACACTCTCATTGCCTTGTGGCACAATAAAGTTAACTACTCTTTTTCTTGTCATTAAGGTTGTGTTTCTCCCCCTTATGCACACACTAAACAAAACAGGAATAATTTTATTTCAAAGAAAACTTCCCCCAGTGTCATTTTATAGATCCTCTTGTGTGCTGTCCATGGCTAATTAGTCACCCTAGTTGACAGGCAGCACATTAAGAGTTTTCCTGAACAGAATTCATTAAAGACTCCTATTAATTGTCTGTAACAGTTGTTGTTTATTGTATTTCAATAATTTACATGATTCATGAGGATTAATTGTGAGTTATTTAAAAGATGTAAAGTCTGCCAACTCCTCTGTAATGCATTTCAATGCCAATGTTAATTAATCGAAAATTATTTTGTTTCAATTTAAGTTAAAAATAATGTTTCCATATATGTAGGCAGGAGTCTGCTGAAGAGTTAACTTGGACCATAGTGTCCTTATTATCTTTGGAAAACATCCTGCTATTTGGAATGTTTGATATAATCACCTTTTATCTGTTCAGCTAAATCCTTTTTCCACCTTGCTGGAGGATGTGCTGCACTGAAAACAACTAAAACACACATTTTCCTGCCCTTTTCTCATCCTCTGCCAGTTTATCAGATATTTAAAATCTGTTAGAGCACTGAAAAACCTGGCTGCACGAATAGGGTGATATTACAGATCTGTCCCCTCATCTCAAGTCTTTTAGCACGACTGAGTTTGGTGTATAAGCACACATAGGCAATAAAGTGGGATTGCCATTATTTAAAGAGTAGGGTCAGAATGGGATTAGCAATTTAAAATATACAAATTACTCTCACAAGCATTTTTTATAAACTTTAGTTTAGACACACTCGAAGTTACAGGGTCAGAAAAAGGTGAAGTATGGCAGAAAAGTAGTATTTTTCCATGGGTAAATTTATAAAAAACACATTATTAATTAAACTTCTTAGTTTGAAATTGGTAGTATTATGACTATCAGGTTATTTTAAACTGTATTTCTATTAAGGTAAGAAAGGGAGTTTCATTCTTGAGTATCCATGCAGCTCCCAAACTGTCTTGGGTGTTTGTTGCTGTATTTAGGAAAGACTTCTACCTAAATGTTTGATCTTCCTGGATACTTGTATGCCCCTATTTTTTTTTTTTCCTCTGCATAGTTCATGACTTGCTGTCTGAGTGGGATTGCCTTTTATTTACCCGCATTAATGCATGATTAAGTAAAATCCCTGTTGTCTTTTACTGTGAATATCCTCCTGCTAAAGGTATGTCCCTTGAAAAATTTATGGCTTCCCAGCAGGTGCCCGGAGTTCAGCAGTGCATCCTGTCACTGCACAAAGCCTGCTGCTGGAGTCTCTAATGAGGGGTATGCAAACAACACCCAGCTGCTTTTAAAATTTTCTGTGCAGCCCTTTTGAGGGAGACAGAGTGACACAGGCTTCTTCTCTGTGATTTTTTTTTTTGTTGTTTTTTTCTTCCCCCCCTCACCCTCCTCTTTTCTTCTTACACGGTACCTCCTGACATCCTAAATACTTAATTTTAACTTAGTGTTTTCAACTACACAGAAAATTGTCAAGAAGCCTTTCTTGAGATACGAGGGATTAAGAGATTAGCTTTTGGCAAAAACTCATTAAAAAGCCAAAGAGAATCAACCTTTGCAAGCATTCCTTCTTAAATCTTACATCTAATAAATACTCTTAGTAAAAGTGATCATCCAGGGTCTTGCACTCCTGGGCTCCTCTAGACACATCTTACAACATTATTTTGCTTTAAACACTTCAGTATTTGAATTAATGGAGCTGACTGACTAACAGCTTACACTAATCACCATCATTTTCATAGGGAAAAAAAATCAAATTATTTTCTTGAAATACCTTTTTTTTCACAGTGGCTTATATGACTCTGCACAGGGTTACATAATGCAGAATGATCTTTCACTAAAAAATGGAAGATTATTTTAAAATCTATTTTTAAACTTTTTAACAAGGCCAGACTGAATCCATACATGTAGCAAACAAGATAAACACAAACTAAATTAACAGTCTGGATTTTAGTTACTGCAGGAATATTAATAGGTTCTTTACTTAACCAGTGTTGCCCAGCAGATACTCCCCATGGATTGCAAACTAGAAATGTAACATCCTGCTTCTGAAAGTGCTGTGATTGCCACATGTTGTCAAGTTATTTACTTATGCTTTAGTCTATTTACCAAACTGACTTTTTGTTGAAGTGCTTGAAGATTTTAATTAAGTACATGTGTATTTTTTAAAGCCCTATTAATGCTCATCTGCTAATTACAGTGACAATTATCACAATATTATTTTTTTTCTCCAGATTCCATCATGTCTGGCATCCTCCCAGTCATGTGCAATGAAATTTCCTGCCAGCCAAGTACACAATAAATACAAAATTTTCCTGAAGTGAAGCCACGTCTAGGCCGTTTTAGGGTAGCATGAAATTTATCCATTGGATAAATTCAAGCACTGATAAAAATTATAGGGAAAGGGAAGGAAAATAAGATTTGAGGCAGCGTCTCCTGGCTTCTTGTGTGGCTGCACCAAGGCAACAAGCACCTCCTTGTGCAAGTCAAACTTTAGGTGGTAACCAGCTACAACGGCATTTTAGAGTCAGAAAAAAGTGCAGTTGGTGTCTGAAGTTGATCACTCTCCCACAGGGACCAGCTCCATTTCTTTGCAGAAAGTTTAACTTAAAAGGAATCAATTTAAATCCGAATTCCCTTAAAATTGCATTGCAGACACTTAGAGCTCACTCTCAAAACAGCAGTAAGCACCATTTTCAGGAAAGGAAATGGACAAAAAAATCCTCATAACAGAACAGCCCTTTGTTTCTGCACTAAGTTCTGCTCCCTTTACCCCACGGCAGAGACATACTTAATCCACAGAACAGTGCATCCTGGCTCTCCCTGTGTAGTTTTTTAAAATGCATTTATTAATTAAATAACTAATTATTAAAAAATGAGAACCACACAGATTTACGACAGTGGCAGTGTTGAGCCCAGCTGTGACAGTTCCATCATTTTGCTCTGTAAACATATTTTTGTGCCTTCTTTGGGATAATACAAGAGCTCACTTAACTTTCAGTGAAGTGTCTACCTCTGTGTTTTCCTTCAGATTCTGATTTTCTCCTTAAGTTTTCTCAGTGTGGAGGCCTGACCTGCTGGATGTTTTGGATATACCACTCAAATTTGGGTTTACTTTGAGTCAAGTGCACATCACAAAATTTCAGTACATTTGGCTTGTGCTCTATGCACTCATCTAATGATTAATTAGAGCCTCCAAATGGGTGATTATTTTGTAATTCAAACAAGTGGCCACTGTGTGTTATTCTGGTTTTCTCCTATGCTATTCCTGTCTCTTCATTTGCCTTAGAAATTAGTCTTTACTCTGGACATTGGCATAAAACTATCAGAAATGAAGATTTGAAGGGCGCTTGGTGAAGAAGGATACATAGAATTACCATAGAATTATCTAGAATTATCATAGAATTATCTAGAATTGATCTCTGAAAAATGTTGGCATCTTTCAAGTCACCACCATGGACTTTTTTGTGAAGTGTAGCACTGGACTTTTCTGAGTAATTACATTCTGCAGATGCCATTTCAAATGTTAATTATTATAGAGACGCCTATGGAACAGATATAAGGTTAAAAAACCCCAATAATGATCAACATAATGACCCCATTGATGCCTTAGGATTTTGGCTTTTATATTTTCCATGTATTTGTAACTCTGCAGTGCTTTATTGTATAACTCTAAACTCCATATTCTGTGTCAGCTGCTGCTGTCCCACTTTGGGCAGACACAACAATTCCTCTCCAGGCCTGGCAATCCAGGACCCCTCACTGCCTCAGGCCCAGAGATGGAAACAAAAGTGAGTTGGGGGGAAAACTGGGAGTAAATGAGTTCATTACCTGAAGCTGTAATTGGAACAGATTAACCCCCAATATGCAAATGGACCAAACTTACAAAAGTGTGAAAACCCCCATGATCTGTGATCCATTTTGGATGTAGGCCCTGGGGGGCTTTATATGCCCAAAATACACCTGAAGGGCCTTCAATAAACATAATTATTATTCTCTTAATTTGGTCTGGCCTCTGTTTTTAGGTAGCCCCAACACCACCCCCACACAAAACGCCACGGACGGGATCACTGCTTGGCCAGCCACAGGCTAATGGGGCTGCTCAAGCTATTTCAACAATTTAACTTAATTTGCACTTACCAACCTCCAAAAGGCCGGAGCAGTTGGGTCCAGTGAAGCCCTGGGGACACTCGCAGGAGTAGAAGTTGTCATTGAGCCCCGACAGGCAGATGCCACCGTTCTGGCACGGGTTGGAGTCGCACGCATCCGCTGCGGGGCAAAGGGAAACAAGATTTCTGTAAGAAACGCACCAAAATTTACCCAAGGGTAACTTTTGTTACCTTGACAGGCTCTAAACATGTCACCTTTTTGGTAACTAAGTACAGGAAGAAACAACAAACTCTTATGTCCTCTGAGTGACTTTTGGCTGATTCAGTTTTGTATTTATTTAACAGCACAGCTCCACGTAATCGCCTTTCCCTAATCTTCCACACCGCAAAATGTGGTTGTCTTAAACTCAATCCATTTGCAAGACAACAGCAAATGGTATTTTTTAACTTTTTCTTACCTGGAGGTTCCCAGGATATCTAGAGATTGCATTCTGTCACCAATGGGATTAACTGGAAGCAATCCTCAACAACACGCCCTAGGCTTCGGCCAACTTCAATTCAGTATTTTTTCTCAGATACTTCATCTCATATTTACATACATTTTTATTTATCTCAAACTCATCTTTAAAGGGAGGTTTGTGCTCTCTGCTACTCAGCATAGCATTTAAAAATAACAGTATTTTCTGCAGTAAATGCATCTGAATGATCTACAGATAAATAATTATTAGAAAACAAGTACATTATTTTCTGCGAGTTTTTTAAATTGAAAATTCACAGGGTTTTTTCCATGTAATTGAAAAGATTTAGGGAAATTAATTTGGTTTATGTCAGCAGTACTGACATTAGAGCATGTTTTGGATTATTTTGGTGGTAAACTCAGCTCAGGATTTTGACACCTTTCTTGCACACGGATTTCAGATTAATCCTTGGTGTGAGAATTTACATCTTAACTTTGGTTAAGAAAAGTAACTGATGCATGAGAATGCCTTTATGAATTCTGTGCATCAGTTGCACAGAAAAACTGGAGTTGTGCAGTAGTTTGCTGGATTATTTGTAGTTTTCTTTACTTTTTTGTCAGCTTTAGGGTGCCTTCACGGCACAGAGAGCTGTCTTGTACTTGATATTAAGTTTTCTCTTAAAGACTGTCCAGCTGATGGAGAAGCAAAGCTATTTGAGAACAGTAAATTACATTTTCTAACTGAATTTTAATAAGCCAAGACTTCTCATTTTCTGCTTTTGTTGCATTATTGGGGTAGCAAAGGATGTTTGTTTATTACTTTATGGGGATTAGGCAATTGGTTGTGAAAGAACAGCTACTATTAAATGAATGCTTTGACAACTGTATTCCCATATCTCTAATTAAATTAATAAACTAAATAGCATCTGGAGCAGGAGCACTTATTATGCAAACCCACATGGATATTCTGATTAAAAAGAGAGAGGATATATTTTGTTATCTATTTCTTGATTGGGTGTCATTCTGATTTCAATTATGCCATGGGAGTAAAAGGCAAAATGACAAAACAGTGTTTTAATTTGTAAATTTTATATTGAATGACAAGCAGAATTCACACAGGATTTTACATTGTATTTCCAGAAACTGAAATCTCTTGAAATGACCAAATTGTAGACAGTCAACTGCATGGTTTTAATTTGCCTGAAAACTCATGTTGTCTTTTTCAGCCTGAAAAAAAGTGACCTGACCTGCAGTTTGGGACTAATAAAGCAGATGTTCTCCTCTGTTAACAGCCATTTATTTCCATGTTCAGGAAATAACTGCACTAATTGCTCTTTTGACCCACCACCTTGGCCTGTCAGTCACTGGTGTAATTTTTGTAATGTCACTATACCACACCACAGAAAGAAAATTAATAAAGAGCGCATCTAAAGAGAATGGGTTAAAAAAACAAACAAACAAACAAACAAACAAACAAACAAACAAACAAACAAACAAACAAAAACAACCGAAAAAAACCAACCAAAACACAGGGAACAAAAAGTTCTAACCAAAAAAAAAGCCAAACGAAAAATCCAAAATAAGAACAAAACAAAAAAAAAAAAACCCACAAAACAACAAACAACAATCCAAGCAAAAACCAGCCTATCCTGTCTCATTCACGTAATGCTAACAAGGGCTAAAGAGGAAAATTTATACTGTAAACAACAATGGTGAAATTATATCATAGTATAAAATCAAATATGATGCAGTCAGAAAAATGAGAATCTGCACAATTCTACTTAAGAGGAGGCACCAGGCTGTGCAAATGTTGAAACTTATATTATTAAAAATCACGTAAAATGTTATCTCCGTTATTTATAGCTTATTGTCTGTGAAATGGTGCTGAACAAAATAAATATCACCTTTGAATCCACAATATCTCCCTCAATTTACATTTTGTGCCTCCTGAGAGGACGTTCATGCTGAAATATTGAAATCTAATTTGTTATACATTCCACTGAGTTTGAGGAACAGAATTTGGTTTTGAGGGCTCTGTTATTAGTAAGAAAAGCTGATATGGCTGCATTTTGTCTTAACACAACTGATTGAGGGATTTGCTACCATTAAAATGTGACACAGTTTTTAACACAACATTGGTTTTATAATTTAACCTGAGAGATTTTGCGAATGGAAGAGTAAAGTAAACCCAAAAAAGGAAATATATAATTTGTAATAAATCTTGCAGGAGTCTGCTCGATTGCTGATGGCTTTCCATGGTGATTGGCAATATGCTGTTTGTGTAACAGACTGTGTAATTTGACAAATTTCTGCAAATTAAACAAACACTCCAGGAGAAATTCAATTCTTAAAAAAAAAAAAATCTAAAGACCAATTATTATTGCACTTTTATTAAGATATTCTGAAAGGATTCCAGTAAGATTCAATGTCAAATAAATACAGTAATTCATGTTTGTCTTTCCTATGTCTGACTAACCTTGCACTTTTCTTTACATGAAATCTCAAGTGTAAAAGTGTCTGAAGACAGTACATAAACCTTTGATACTAAATCAAGTATCAAAGGGTCTTAAATCTGTGGGGTTTTTTAATTATGATTATTATTACTATTTTTTTTTCTGCACATCTTTCATTTCTTCATAACATTTTTAAGTCAAATTAGTTCTTCAGCAAACTGTCCATCCTCTCTTTAGAATCTATGGTTAAGAATAAAAAAATGCATGACAACAAGAAAAAAATCAAAGAGATCCACCCATACTCAATATTAGAATTTTAATTAAGAACCTTCCCTAATTCTCCAAACTCAGGAAGAATTATACAGCAAAACTCAAATAAAATGCTGATCTATTTGCTCTCTAATAGAGTAGGATTTTTTTATTAAAGGAATATGATGGTTTTTGTCCATAATGAGCAATTCAGCCAATGAATCTGGACCTTTTTCATTAAAAGCACCCAGAGAAAAACTGTTCTGCAAGTCCATCATACTCCTTTCCATGTGTTCACATAACTACTTTTAAGCCACATGCTTTTCAATAAAATACTGAATGTACAAGTATTGCTCCTTTCCACAAGCAGGCAGTGGTGGGGAGTTGGGTAGAAGTTGTACACCCACTCTTTGCTGAACTTTAAACATTTATATCAGACATTTTCTGATCCCACAGAACCCCACAGAAACAAAACATTGCGTGATTCCTGACTGGAGGAGTTCAATTCTTTGCTTGACAGCAAAGGACAGCCTGAAAGAAGGAGCCCAACCCTTGTGTGTATAAATAATGCAGCACTCTGTGATGTTAACAGTTAGCCCATCAATCCTTGTCAGGAACAGAAATTCACAGTTTATGAAAACAACTTTTGTGATGTGAAGGCTGAAGGAGATGTGCAGGGGGAGAAGTTCCATCCTGCAACCACCTGCACCTTCATAAAGCACTCATTCTAAAGACAGACACACCAGCCAGCTGCCTTTATTATACTCTAATTAATTTGCAACGAAAAAAAAAAAATTAAAAACATGAGAAAGAATTATTTACTCCAACTTAAAGCTATTCACTACTTAATGTTACACTTTCTGGGGCAGAAATACCTGCCAAAAGCTAAGGTACAGTATCCTGAATTAGGCCTGAGAGAAACATTCCAGTCCCCATGCACAACATCATTAGCCTGAAATGGAGACAATTTCCCTCAGCTATAACACCTAGAATGAGAACTATTAGGGTTTCTGGCAGAACTGCTGCTCTGAGAGACATCTGCTTGAGACAATGATATGATGATAAAGAAAGAAACTTGCCTTTAAAAAAAAAATCGTGTGGATTCACATTTCAAAGCTGTAATGATAGAAGTGATTGAATAAAGACCACTTGGGTATATGGGCCACGTTTCATTCTATAATTTAAAAATAGAGCACATTCTGTGAAATAGCAAGCGTGCATGGAAAAATTCAACCCTCTTTATTCTTTCATATAATGGGCATTAAATATAAATATGAACACATTGAGTATACATTATATAATAAGGCAGGGAAATTCACAGCAGCTGATACTGAGGTAAATGTGCTGATGCTGTGGCTGCAAAGAGAATGACATATGAGTTTATGGTGTTAGACACACAGATTTTTAGGGAGACATTATGCTCTTTGCTGGTATCCTAGACAGTGTTTTAAAGTTCAACTTTTGGTTCCACCACTGATGGGAAGAGGAGGGCCATCATTTCTGTCCAAAACAGCAGCCATAATTGTACTCAATGTCCTTTGTGGCTACAGGAAATATGGCTTATTTTACAAGCTCTTTCAAGAGAAATAAAAATAATGGCCATTCGCTTTCATGAGAATAAAACTTGCTCCAAAGGAGAAATTCCCCAGGCAGCACCAAAAAATAAACAGCCCAGGGAAGAGCCAGTCAACAGAAATCTGGTATAGATATAGCAAAAATAAGCACCAGTTCTGAAGCCAAGAGTACCTAAACTTCAGAAGAAGACTGAGAAAGTACTGGCCATCTGTAGCATTCTCATGTTAAAATCAATTTTCAGGTAAAGAGGTTTAATAGTTTCCTGATTTACAAAATCATCTGCACAGTACCCAAGTTCATACCTATTTCTCCACAGCTGAAGCAGAACCATAAATCATGCTGAAGACACACCTGTGCAGAGATGCAAAGTGTGAACATAGAAACAGATGAGCTCTGCAGTTCTTTTTAAGAAATTTGTAAGCCATTTCTTCAGATTTAATGGTGAGGCAGCTAATTTGTTTCTCCTAAGGTAAAAAAGACAGTTGGAATAATTAAATTGTCTCACTTATTATTTGAAAAATAAGGTTTCTAGATACCAATAGCTCATCTACCTCCTTCTGCTTCTTTTCTAGGCTGATTTGCTTACTATGCAGGTAGAAACTTCAGCTAAATTTCTAGCTGGAACACTCCTGGAAGAGTGTCTAAATGGTTTTAGAAAGTGCATGAAGTGATTTATGTCAGCTTTGAATGTCCACTTGCTGGACAAGAAAACTACAGGGGAATGTAAATCTCAGAGGAAAAAAATAATTATTTTATCACAGGTCTCATGAAAATCAAGGTGATTACTTTTGAAAGCCTCTGTGATCAAGAGATTCTATACACTTAAGCTGTAGCTTGTAGTTGTGGTGGAGAACTGCAATGAACTTGTGTAAAACCAGGTATAAATTTTCTTTTTCTAATTTTAACTTTTTCGGGTCTTGTAATCTGAGGAGATGCACCAGCTGATTTCTCAAAACCTGAGATGGCATTACAAAAAGAAAATCAGATTATTCTAAGCAGAGAATTACCATTTTGAATCCCACTCTGGTACTGGGCTGAAACATTAATCCTGGGTGAAGATGAAGTGCTGATTTAAGATTTGGATTTAATCTAATGGTGCAATACTGCAAAAGTGTGTCCCTACTTCAAGAGTTAGAATAAAGCCCCGAAGCAATGTCTGCAGAGATTAATTTCTATCATAATAAATCCCCTTCTGCCTTAAAAAAGTATAATCTCTTGCTTTTCTAAAGGTCTACAATATGAGCTACTTTATTAATTTGAATGTGAAAGAGCAGCAGGTCACTGCACTTCAGCCTGCTGTGTTACAGACCTTTTAAGCATCTGATGTTTGACAATATGAAAGACAAGCAGAAACAGAAAACAGCTTAAAAAGTAAACTCTTCTCTCTTCCATAGGTTACAGAGAGTTCATTTCTATGCCAACAGGCTCTGCAGGGAAGAAAGAATACGAACTATTCCTGTCATTTCACATCTTCATTAGTAAAAAATGGATCAAAAACGATTAAAGGGGGAACGTGGTTATATAACGCGGCTCTGAATATTTTTTACAACTTGTGGGAAATCTTTCATGCACAGGCTGCCGTGTGGATTTGAGGAAAGCTGCCACCAGTCGAGACAGTGTTTTCATCAAAGGAAAAAAAGAGAGATATTCCCCTGCCTGCTCAGCTGACAGCACTGGTGACACCACCCCCAGCACCCAACCCCAGCCAGCAGCAGTGATGCTTCCTGCAGAACCAGGGAGAGGGAAGAAAAATGCCTTTAGGGAAGATACCCTGGTCCCCATCAACACAGCCTCCCACCTCTCTTCTCTCTGTATGCTCAGCAAAGCTGGCAAAAATTACCCAGGCAGTTCCTGCACGCTTTCCTTTGGTTCTGGTTGTTGCTCACCTCAGTTCTGTTCATACAGTTTTTCAGCCACTTGCTGAGACTCAGGTGAATAAACCTGCATATCTGCACCTGCTCACATCTATGGGGTGAAAAGGGTTTATGAAAAGGGAATGAAAAAGATCTTAAGATTTTATGCACAAGGCAATTAGGCTAAACTGTCTCTCCATTATTTTTTGTTCAATTGAAATTTTCAGAAGATATTCCGAGTCATGACAGAAATACCTTATCATTTCCAGTCGCTTGCCCTTTACTTTTAAAGTAGTCCAGGAGATTTTTAGCATTGTGTTCACTTGAAATGTCTCAGTAAATAAAATACTCATATTTCTTGCCCATCCTATTTTCCACAGAGGAACAATGAACACACAAAGTTTAATCATTAGCACATCCTTCAAAATTAACAGTTCTAAGTGATTATGATCATCTCTAAACAGGTGACATCTCCTTTCCTTCTTGTCCTTATAGACTTAAGAGCTTTCAGATGCACATATCTTTACAGGTCTTGACTGTTTTCTTTCCACTTTCTGCTTTCACTTCATCATTGAAACAGGATGATTTAAAACAAAACCCAAACACTTACTGTGGATTAATCACTTTTAAATGAAAATTTGCACTTTTCATCCACATCTTAGATCTTGTTTTTGCCTTTCCATTTATTTTTTTTATGATCCACAGCCTTTCAGCTTGGCAATTTGGAAGAACCAAGGTGTGTGCCTATGTTTGTGCATACACACACACACATATATTTATCTCCACACTTTTATATTTATATGTACTTTATATATATGGAAATGAAAGTGGTTTGTTCTTCCTTTGTTCTCCCTACATTAGATGTATTCATTCTCTGGTTGCTAGGCAATCTTTAATCTCAGCAGTGGCGAATTTATCTTTTCCCATCCTAAGCAAATCCAAATTGGAAAGTTGAGCAATTAAAAAGTCATCATTAACAGTTTTTAAAACTCTGATTATGCTTCATTATACCCTTCTACCTTCACCAAAATGAAATACTGTAGAATATAAGTTCTAAGCATATTCTTATTACACTTTGAAAAGTATTCATTGACTTCTACTTACTTCTATTTTTGGATATCCACTCTTAAACACCTTATTTGGCAACATGTTCTTACAAGAGATGCCAACACTCTCGAAGTGATGATAGTTTTCATATTTACACTATATGAAGACTGTGGATTTCGCTTCAGGTTTAATCACCTCCCTCTGTGTGATATCAAGGTGCCCCAATGACCAGGCATTGGTTGAGAATCAGAACCTCCACCTGAATTCAGCATTTTTGGGAATGAATCCAGCTCATCCCCGCTAAAATCTGTCTGCAGGAAGGAGTAAAAGGAGTGTAGGATGTACATTTTAACCCACAGGCCAGCACTGAACATGCTTTCCTACATGGACAGTATCCACAATGCCCTCTCCTCTTACACCAAACCCTATGCATAAAGAGAATAAAGCAAAATATCCTGTAGCTTTTCATCATTACAGTTAACCAGTCTTACTGCATTCATTTCATACATTTTTTGGTCCCATGGAGTTGTTTTTTTTTTTCACCATGGAAGTCCTGCCACTGTCAAAAAAGACACGTCACCCAAAGAGATACAACAGAAGTGCCAGTTTTCATAATTTTCCTTCTGACTTTACAGGGAGGTGATATTACTGATCACAATCAGAATATCAACTAGGCACTGCAGATATGAGCCCCCTGTGTGAGGGATATAAAATTGTGAGGGCATCACAGCTATCAGCTGCAATAAAGAACTGATTCTTTATTTTGTTTGCTTTGGACAATGCAGCTGGCAGTACCATGTAAGCTCTGTGGATGAGTGAAGAGAATCCTCTTGGTCATTTTTGCTAAGAGCCTCTGGAAAGGACAGATGCAATTTTTACCTCATTTGTTCCGACTTGTTCACAAACAGAATGAAATCTGAAATCTTATGCTTAAAAAGACCCCTCTATAGATTCTACTGAATACTTCAAAATGAGGTTTCTTCCTAGACTTTTCTCAAATATGATACAGAACTGGATTAAATAGTGAATCTACCAGGTTCATTATTACGATGCTCACATTGGGGATCACCATTTATTACGATT
>VWZP01005811.1:0-11451 GCA_013396995.1 Dicaeum eximium
ACACTCAGTATAAACTGCTCCATCATCTTGCTGGGCACTGAGGTCTGGATAACTAGCCTATAATTACCAGGATCCTCCTTCCCATCCATTTTGTGAATGGGCATCACATTGGCCAGCTTCCAGTCATCTGGAACCTCACCAGTGAGCCAGGACTGTTGGTAAATGATGGAAAGCAACTTTGCAAGCTCATCTGCCAGNCAGTGAGCCAGGACTGTTGGTAAATGATGGAAAGCAACTTTGCAAGCTCATCTGCCAGGTCCCTCCTCACCCTGGGATGGATCCCATCTGGTCCCATAGATTTTTGAATATCTAAGTGTCTCAGCAGTTCTCTGACTGCCTCCTCCTGGATAATGGGGGGACCATTCTGTGTCCTGACACCATCTACCAACCCAGGAGGACAGTTGTCCTGAAGGCAAGTCGTCTTCCCACTAAAAACTGTGGGAAAGAAGGCGCTGAGGACTTCTGCCTTTTCCTTATCTGCAGTTACTAAGTTCCCTCCCTCATCCAATAAAAAACAAAGGTCAGCCTTACTCTTCCTTTTACCATTAATATATTTGTAAAAACATTTTTTATTATCCTTTACAGAAGTTTCCATTTTGAGTTCAAACTGAGCTTTGGCCTCCCTAATTTTTTTCCTACATACTCTAGCAGCCCCCTTAAGTACCTCCTGAGAGACCTGGCCCTCTTTCCAAAGATGATACATCCTCTTTTTACTCCTGAGTTCCTCCAAAACCTCCTTGCCCATCCAGGCTGGACCTCGTTTACCTCATCGACTTACTTTTCGGCACACAGGGACAGTCTTTCCCTGCGCTCTCAAGATCTCTGTTTTGAAGCATGCCCACTTCTCCTGAACTCCTTTGTTTTTAAGGGCTGCTTCCCAAGGAACTCTCCGAATAGGTGTCCTAAATAGGCCAAAGTCTGCCCACTGGAAGTCCAGTGTAAGGGTCTTATTGGAGTTCCTCCAGATTCCACCAAATATTGAGAACTCTATAATTTCATGATTGCTCTGTCCCAAACAGCCTCCAACCTCCACATCTCCCACCAGCCCATCTCTATTTGCAAACAACAGATCTAACATAGTCCCTCCCCTAGTGGGCTTACCAGCTGGTCCTCCAGCTGCGAAAAAAAGTTCTCCTTCATACACTCTAAAAATTTCCTGGACTGCCTTTTTTCAGCTGTATTAAATTCCCAGCATATGTCTGGCAGATTGAAGTCACCTACAAGAACAAGGGCTGACAATCCTGAAACTTCATCTAGCTGCTTATAGAACAAGTTCTCTACTTCTTCTTGGCTGGGTGGTTGATAATCCACTCCCAGTAGGGTATCAGCCTTGTTGGCCTTCCCCTTAATTCTTACCCATAGGCATTCAACTTCATCATCATTAGTTTCAATGCCTACGGCGTCGAAACCTCCTTAACATAAAGGGCCACCCCTCCACTTCTTCTCCCTTTCCTGTCTCTTCTGAAGAGCTTGTAGCCATCCAGGGCAGTGCTCCAGCTATGTGAGTCATCCCACCGCGTTTCTGATGCCAATACATCATAGCTTTACTGTTGAACCATGGCCTCCAGCTCTTCCTGTTTGTTACCCATGCTGTGTGCATTGGTATACATGCACCTCAGCTGGGCTGCTGATTTCACCCTTAACTCAAAGAATTAACAATATAGAAAAACTGAATGAAATGATGTCATATACTATACTCAGTTCATTTAAATGCATACATTAGTTAGATTTCTACAAATATACCTAATGAAACAGACCGTTAGCATATCTTGCTGTTGAACGCTAAAATTCTAAATGTTGAAGCCTTCCCAAGACATTGTACAAAAGATTTTCAGATGAATTAGGGCAGAATTGTTGGAAAAAATAGAATGCACTTGATTTTAGAGTAATTTCAAAATGCAATTCTTCAATTTTATTTGGGAAAAAACCCTACAACTAAAACAAACATACAAGTAGGATTCAAGTATTCCAATTTCATGTCCAGTATTCTGTGAAGCAGAGTACATTATGAGAGGAATGATGGATTTGTCTTTACAAACAAACTGTAGGTTTGCTGATAAATGAAATTGGATATTGAAAGATGGCAGAAACAATGGGGGAAAACCCTAAAATTCCATGAAAATTAAAAATTAAAAGGAAGGTTATACATTCCCAGGCATTCTGGGAATGACGTATTGCCTCTTTTGTAAATCTACCAGGCTAGCTCAGAGCCCCTGAGGCAGCCGCCGTGAGTGGCTGCACCCTTGATGGCACACCTCTCGGCAGGTGGCAGGGGTAGGGGTCCAGGCTGTCATGCCTCGCGGGGATGACACCTCTGTGGTGAAGCGTCGAGAGCGAAGGGCGAAAGAAAGTCGAGGGATGGGTCACTTAGTGGTGTAGACAGGAAAGACATTTACTGGAGTCAGGGGGTCCACCAAGTGGCAAGGAGATTGGTGAGTTACATGGGGTTATAAAGGTGGGTGAACACTAGGGGTGGGGAAAGACATTAACCAATCATAGGGACTACAGGGCGGAGACAGGGGAGGTAGCACAAGTCATAACTTCCAATAGGGAGGAGGATGGGAGGGAACTGGGGTACAAAGACCAATGGGATAACAGGGTTAACATAACTGACAGGGAACTTTCTAGAACACAGGCATGGGCATGGGGAGGATTGACAACTCAGGAGGGCTGGGTTTAGGGAAGGTTTTGGGGAAAAGGGCAGGGTTTACATAATTGACAGGGGAAGGGAGGAGGGCAGACACCATATAAGGGAGGATCCCAGGGAGGGCACATCATAGGGCAAAACCATCAGGAGCTATAGCAAAGGGTTGCATGAGAACAAACCATTTGAACTTAATATTAAATAATATACACTACAACACGAGAAGTCTGAACCTCTCAACTGCCTCAGCCAATGGGGAAAGAGACAAGGGAAATGTGGCTGGGAAATTAGGATAAAAAGGAGGCTATGTCCTCCAAAAATTTGGGAGACCCCAAGGGAATGCCCCATGGCCTCTCCCTTGATTCGAATAAAGTAAAAGGACTCCCCTGTCTCCTTTTTGGATAATAAACCTCTGATGTTAGTGGATTAATTTTCCTGACAATTATGATGCAGATACCATATCAGCACTGCAGCACAGAGAATGTCAGCTCTCCTGTGTGCTTCTATATCCATGCATGTATAGAGAGATGCATACACATACAAATGCACATGTATCTATATTTTTAGTGTATAGAAGTACAGCAAAAATTATGTAACTATAACAAACTATAAGAGCAATTTGATACATTTTACGCTCTACGCAATATAGTGCATTTCTGTGTCTTAAAAACAAAACCACACAGACACACTTAAGTTTCCAAGTAATAACACAACCTCTGAAATACAGTATGATAGAAAGCATCTTAAATAATAGAAGAAGGGCAAAGCCACACACATCAGTACTCTCTTCTTAAGGATAATTGCTGTGGACTAGTTAATGTTGCACACCTCAGTGATGCAAGGAGAGTTCTGAGTCAACAGTACTGGTTGAGCAGGAGCAGAAGGGACAAGTGACTTACAAGACACACTGCTTCAGCTCTTGTGAGTATATGTCTCTCCTCTCAAACATTTTACTTTAACCTTGAAAATAAATTTGTCGTCTCTTTTCCAAATTTTTCTCTGTCATTACTCCACTCCATCTTGTCTTTCCTTCACCCCAAACTGAGAGCTTCTCTACCTTTGGAAATGCTTCTTGATTTCATTCAACTCCTAACAAATCTGTTAAGCTAGCAAAGGGAAAATGTTCTTACCAGTACAGGAAAGCAAAGCATAAGTCTCATGGAGAAGCATTTCAATACACTGGGCCTAACTTTTCATATCCACTTATACAAACAAAATCAACACAGCATGCATACATAGAATTAATCTGTGTGGCTTATTACTGCCCTTGATTGAAACATGTCACATTAACAGTACCACTTCATGAGATAATATGTTTGTGGTGACTGAGATCAGAGAGAAAAATTGATGGGACATGAATCAGCCAAGGACCAGTGGGATGGTGAGGGGCCATTCTGTCCTGGCCCCAGACCTTGGAATGGCCCAGCCAACAAGAGAATGGACACCAAATCCACCAGCTTGATCTGCTATGGAAAGGGGACACATGCCAGAGATTCACCAGGTTCACATCTGTTTTGCCTGAGCTGCTGTGTGAACCCTTTGGTTTTTTGTCTTCCCTGAGACAGGAAGTGGTGCCATTTTTTTCCTCCCCACCATATTGTGGCTGTGGGGTTTTTTTCTTTCCCTGGCATTTGGTTTTGGTTTTTGGTTGTTTTTTTTTTTATTTGGGATTGCAGGGGAGGGGGGGAGTGTAAGGTCTGACGGTTCAATATCTAGCATTTATTCACATTTTTTTTCCCGGCCATATGGGCACTCTGTTTGTCAGTAAACAATTGGTTGTGTTATACATGAGTAATGTAGTAGTTGTGATAGAAATTAGAGAAAGGTTGTTACTTACCTGTTGTGTAGAGTTCAATAGTTGATTAAGTTAATCATGCTTTCCTGTTAAACTTGTATATGTTTGTAATAAATTACCTTGTTTTACTTCCCCTGTTACCCTCCCCCATACCCCATTACATCGGGAATTCCGCCACTGCTCCCCAACGAAATCTCGTGGGAGTTTGAAGTTACCCACAAGGACTTGCAGTGAATTGAATACTAATAAGCTATCGAATAAAGACTGGTATTACCCCTAGAAAGCAAGCCAACCTTAAAAATAGTATTCTAACAGCACAGCTAGGTGAAGAAGGGCGCCACAGAGCCGAGAGGACCAGTGGGAGCTGTCACCATAACCTAAAGAGTGCCAAAGCAGAGTCACCCCCTAGACCGAGGAACCAAAACACCGCCTTTCAGACTACAGCCATGAGGACGGAAGTTCCGGCTCTGCCCCGTGGCGCAGACAGATCTGTTGAGGTACCTCCTCCTGTCGACGTCTGCAGGTAGCAGCGGCGGCGCGTGCGAAGAAGGTCTCTTTTGCCCGTTTCTTTCAGTTGGCTCTCACAATTAAGAGACGAGGAACCAAAACACCGCCTTTCAGACTACAGCCATGAGGACGGAAGTTCCGGCTCTGCCCCGTGGCGCAGACAGATCTGTTGAGGTACCTCCTCCTGTCGACGTCTGCAGGTAGCAGCGGCGGCGCGTGCGAAGAAGGTCTCTTTTGCCCGTTTCTTTCAGTTGGCTCTCACAATTAAGAGATAGATATTATGTATATGTATAGTAATGCTATCGTAATATGTCCCCCCATAGACCTGCTTCCCCTCACCCTTGTAATAGCCATAGTAGTCGGGACATTTGGAGAGGGCTGGCTTATTACCAGGAGCCTCAGCATAACAACACCTGATATCCAATCAAGATGTAAGAAAGTAATCCCCACAATGGACAGCAGAGAACGAACTGACTGACAAAACTTTGGGAGGGGCTAAGGGTATAAAAGGAGGAGCACCCATTTTGTAGATGAGCACATAGCTGAGAGTCATGGGGGCTCCCAGCACTGTAATTTTTCCTTATTTAGTCCTTTTGTTGTATTTTTCTGTTAAGGTTTAATAAACCTTTACAATTTTTGAAAGTGAGCAGTCGTTTCTCACAGTTGGTTTTTTTTTTTTTTACTTTTCATCCACTAGAATTATTTTCTTATTGGCAGAAAGGGATTGTTGGAACCCTTTTTTTAAGAAAAAACATTCATTCCAGGGTGATTTTCCTCCTAAACTTGTCTCTAAACCAGGACAGATACTCATTTTGGAGTGCTCGTAACAGGCATTCTCCTAATGAGGATCATTTTTTGTAGCCAAGGTACCAGTGAAAGGCTGGCCTATATGAAGACAGCTGGAATAAAAATTAGGGAAAATAGAAAAAAAAAAATAAAAACAAAACCATAATTTTAAAAAATTTACTATAAAACAAGAATTATTTTGATTATTACATTATCTGCAAATCTGCTCTGACACATTTTTGCTCATCTAGTCTTATACTCCATCTATTTTGAAGGCATAATGGAGTGTTTTGGTTTCTAAATAAAGCACCAGTTATGGAAGGAGATGGCTTGGATTCTTAGCAAGTAAGGCTGAAATGTCCATGTTACTTCAGCCTCAAAACCAAACAATGTAATTTTTGTAATTTGTAATTTTTGTATTCCTATTGAATTATCAAGTTTATAGCTAAATTGTCATCAATACTGATTTATGTTTTGTGACTCTCCCAAGGGTTCGTCCATTATCAAGGTAAAGCAAATCAAAATATGCAGCAATATATTAGTATTTACTGTCACCCAATAAAGTGATAGGAGTTGATGAAAGGGCTGATTTACCATTTCTGAAGTATAAAAGAATTATCAGCATTATTTATGCTGTACAGAGATTTTATTGGCTAGTGATTGTCACCCATAACAGAACAGGTGTGATGGAAGGATTAGTGCCCTCTGTACATTGTTTCAGCATTTCTACTGAGATTTGTTAATAATCTAGGGCAAACCATGACATTTCAAATCTTTACCCTGGCTACGCTGTGAAGTCTATTGAGGGACATATTAGTTTGGGAAGAATTTTTTATGTAATCTTTCAGTTTTTTATTAGTAGTGAAGGATAGAATATAAAAGTACTGATCTTTTCAAAATCAATATTTAACCATAGTAAAAGGTCGTGAAAGTAAAAGCCAGACTTGGGCTGCACCTTTCCCCTTGCTCCACGGAAACCATAGCAAAGCAACTGCTTCACGCTGCACTACCTTTCTCTGTTGCAGCCAGCATTCAATTCTCTGGCTCTCGGAGCCTAGGGGCCAGCGCAGGTCTTTCCACAGAGGGCTGCCACAGGAATCGTCAGCAGCAGAAGAATGTTGTCCATCAACTTCTTCCATCCTATTCCTAACGGGAATTGGGCAAACAGGCAACCAGCGTCCACGCTTCTCTAGCAGCCGAAAGGCTGCGCGCAAAAGCCGGCTGCTTCGCAGCTTCGTTCTTCGCCTCTTGCCAGCTGTCGCGCTTTACTTCTCCCGGAGCGAA
Organism: Dicaeum eximium; assembly: GCA_013396995.1. Lineage (NCBI taxonomy): Eukaryota > Metazoa > Chordata > Aves > Passeriformes > Dicaeidae > Dicaeum > Dicaeum eximium. The sequence continues at coordinate 7,017 of VWZP01005811.1, forward strand.
CTCACCACCTGGGTCTCGCACAGACCGCGGTCTTGGCTGCAATGCGCTCTGGCGCACGGCTTGCAGCGAAAGATGCGTGGAGCAAGCATGAATGTTCTGAGCGGCGCCTATCCTCACAATCTGCCTTTTTTGGTGTCTAAGTCGAAACGAAAAGTATTTCAACGAGGTCCCTTCCAGAGAAAATGTGACACGACTGCACACTTGCCCGGAACCTTCTCCTGTGACTTGTGCACACTTGTATTTGCACCAGATGCACGGGGCAGTCCTCTGTCTTCTACAGCCTACAAAGCAGTGTGAGATGGTGCTGCTCTCTGCAAGCTCCTTCTCAGGTCAAATGATCATCACGCACATAACAGCTTGGCAAAGAGAAAAGTCCTCTCAAGATATCAGTGTAGGTGTGTGGCACAGACTTTGAGAAGGAGCAAAAACTGAATGCTTTCACTGAGCTCCAGTTCTATGCAGATGAGAAAAAGTGAAGAATTGGAATGCAGAGTTACCAAGAGAGTTGTGAGAGAGAAAAATGGGACGGCACATCTGTGTGAGAATGAGAGTGCCAAGCAGCAGAGAGCTGTTCGCTCTTGCAACTCTCTTCGCACAAAAAACGCCCTGCCTTCCACAGAAAGTTGCTGCAAGGACTGTTGAAGAAAGAGCTTCTCTTCATGTTTGGCGAAAGAGTCCCAGTGCTGCATGCTAGATTTTCAAGCTGCAAAAGCATACCCAGCTAACACTGTTCTCTAGTTTACTCATTCCCTTAAGAAACTTCACAACTTACATTCCACATTAAGTAGTTAAATCCTCTCCAATCAACTTTCCTATATTTTCTTTCACCTTTACACTTTTCTACTAAGTGACCTTTAATATTCAATGATCTGAGACTTTCTTATTGTAGTTTCTTAATTTGGGCTTGATTCTGTCATAGCTTTTAACATAAAGAAGAGGCATTGTGGGTCACAAACCATGTTTATAATTATCTGCTTTTCCCTACCACTGCCAGCTGTCTTATAACTGCTTGTCACACAGAAATTTTAATTGTACAGTCTGGTATAGCACTGAAAGTGACAATTAACCAAAAAGTTAATTTTATAACATCTACATGATTGATAACCTTAATACATAGCATTTAGGGTAGTTGGGTTCTGTTTTGCTGTTTGCTGTCCTCTGGGGAAACTGTGCTCCTTTACCAAAGTCTTCCAAATACCAGTGTCCTGACCTTTAAACTCTTCAAACCCATCATGGACTTCTCCCTGTTTGAACTCTTCCACACAAGGAACTACTGAGCTTTCTTCACAATCAATAACTCTGAACAGAAAAGTCTTCCTATATTTAAAGTTACAGATTATTTTCAGTACACGATAATATTATGTTATTATTTCTCCCCAACCTTGGGCAAACCTTCAGAACCATAATTTCAGTAGGCATGATTGCAGAAATGCTCTGAGGCAAGGAAGTATTAGGTAGCTTAGATGGCTTTTAAATATAACAGGAGACAGAACTAGTATACTCACTCCATTTTTCCATTTTATCTATTTAAATATACTCACACTAAGGATAATTATAATGTCTTAAATCAAACTAGTGCAACCCTGCTATTATGCTATTCTTCTTCAGAAAAGTACAGAAGTCCAGTACAATTTGCTCTCATTGCTGCTGTGCCTTTGCACAGTGAGACATGATAAGCAGCTTCTCTTCCAAAAACAATTGTGAAAATTGTTGATGAATTTTTCTATTGTGCAGTCCAGAGCACATGCTCTGGAACAGGCTCAAGAACAGGCTCTCAGCTGCTCCAGTAGTTGCCAGTCTCTTGCAAAGAGCAAACACAAAAGCTGATTAAGTTACCAGAAAGAACTGCCAATTTTTAATTGCCTTCCAATATTCAGGATGAGTATTTGGAAGATCAATTGCACCTGAATTACTATCCTGGAAATAAATTCACATTGCTAGTTCAATTATTTCATGTATTTTGAAACCAAAACAGACATCTCTTTGTTCTGAGCAAGCTCTTCCTCTTTCTTTATCTACGTACCCCTTTTCTGGCACCCCAGTCATTAGGTGAAAAAAAAAAGAAGTAAAAATAAATAATAATAAGACAAAAATCCCTGGACATTATGGGAATGATAACAGCTAGAGACTTGCTGAAGCAGTTGTTATTCAGGGTAGTTGTATTTCAAAAGGTTGGAAATAATACAAAGTTACAAAATGGATTTGAAATTAATCTCTCTTTCTAAGAAAGGGTGGGGGCCATGGGGAGTTGATCAAGAGAGCCTCCTTGCTAAGGGAACACCAGCTACAGGCTGTAATTTCCTTAGAATTGTTTGTCTGTTTGTTTGTAGTTTTTTGTTGTTTTGTGGTTGTTGTTGTTGTTGTTTGCTTTGTTCTGTTTCAGTGTCGTATTTTTTGCTAGCTATCATTCAGGATCAGACAGAAGTAGTGCCAACAAAAATGCTTGGATGCATTTTACCTGTCATGCATTTTACCTGTCAGGGGAATTAGATAAAATTATTGATGACTACAAACCTGTAGTACAATTTAATTTACAAGTGTAAACCATATGTGACAATGCTAACTTCCTGTCCAAGTCCCATCTTTCTACAACTTAAAACTCTGTGAACTGTAATTTAAAGGTTAAACAGTCAGCTTTTTCACAAGGATCAAAATGGTAAAAAAAAAATCTGGTTTCAATATGTTCTCTGTACCTCATAGCTTTAATCCCTTTACTATTTCTGCAGAGAAGGAAGGGAAAAGTTGAACGTTTTTTCTTCAGATACGGCACTTTGTATTTTTTATTTCATGTAACTTGATGGCAGATCTTGAATAAAAAACCCTGCTACTAATCCACATAGAAGAATGAGCTTGAACAGATGTTGATATAAAACATCTTAACTTTCCCCTTATATATGTCAAGTTTTCAGGGAAAAGACTTGATGTTTAGATACTTGATATAAAAGAAGCTGTTACAAATTTATACCTGCTCCCCCGCCTCTGCTTCAAGTGATAAATATATTAGTCAGCTAGACGCTAGAAATCCAGTTCTAGAAGAGGTTATAAACAGTAACAGCATGAATCATCATCAGGATGCTTAGGGAATTTGGAACTCAAAAATTCTACAGCTGGAAGCATTTACAAAATTGGAGAACTCAAGTGACATGACTAAATCATCAGATACATCATTCCGTGTAGTGCAGGTTCATCATCAGATGTGTGTCTAATTTATATAAACCTAATTCAAATCAGGTGTGAACTGTACCTTGGTGTGGTTTGAGTCTATCAGAATCAAGTCATCCAGAAAGTTAATTCAACAGACTCCATAGAGATGATTTCTTCAGATTGAAAATCTCCTTCCTGTCCATCATTGAGCAAGCCTTACTTTACATTTATTTTCTTTCAAAACAGGTTTCTTTATAGAACACTGAGCATTAAAATTGCTATAATTTTGCCACTTCAATCATCCTCTTTTATTCATACTTCTGAGAAATACTATTATACTTCAGTACAGCTGGCTTGAAAACACATTTCCCATCCCTAATATGATAGTAAGATTTTAAATATCTTTCCTTCAAATTTTTGGTCCCTGACAACAACATTCAACTAAACCAGAAACAAGTTATACATTTTCATTGACTATTTTTTAAGAAGTGTGAATACTTTATTTTATCTTTTATTCAGATCTTATAAAACTAGATTCAGACAAAAACCCTACAGAGCACAAAGGAAACTTTTACATTCAATAACATGGAAAGAAAAAGAGTCCAAACCCCCTTGTACCAAAAAAATCAATCCCTGTAATACTCATCAGCTCATGTGCTGTGTTCTTTAGTTGATCATGTTTGTGCTTTAAGATTATTCTTTACTGGACAAATACATTAATTGTTATAAGTTGGGAGAGAAAACTCCACACGCCAATTAAAAATTTGAGTGGTGTATTAATTAATTAGCAAGCGGCAACTAGGCAATACAGTGCTGGGCGGCTGGGGAGTCCTTGCTCACCAAAACTGCATGCAATTTTATTTTTTGCATTCTCTAGTCTTTTATACAGTCTAATTCGTGCAGTTTCTAGTGTATTTTGCACAGGCGCTCCTCCGTTGCTGAGGGATCTCCTTTCTCTTTTCGGTGGTCACCTTGAAAGACCACTGATAGCAATATACATTTTAACATTGTATATCTTGGAAGGACATGCTTGTTTCTCTGAGTTCCCAGGGTTTACTTTGCCGAATTTGCAGTTTGCAAGCTATGCTCTCCTCCTATCTGTTAAACTTCAAAACTGCTTGCACTTCTGCTCTCTGCTAAGTTTTAAACTGCTTACCCCCCTTATTCTTTCTGATTTGATTAACAAACAATTTAGGATTNTTTTTAGAAGTGTAAAGCTAAGGGCTCCAGGTTGTTTGGGTTTCGATTTTAATCCTATCTTCTCATCGTATTAATGACCATAGGTAAGGCT
>VWZP01005814.1:0-20057 GCA_013396995.1 Dicaeum eximium
CTCAGCCCCGCAGCCCTCAGCCCTCAGCACACAGCCCGCAGCCCACGGCCCGAGCCCGGCCGCTCCCCATTGCGGGGCCTCCCCGGGCTCCGGGACCTGCCGCTGCCGGCCCCGCTCCTCACTCTCCAGGCCAGGTCCAGGTGGAAGTCTCGGGCGCGCAGGAAGCGCACCAGGAAGGCATCGGAGAGGGGCTGCGGCCAGTTCTGGCCCGGCTCTGCCTCCGCCCGCCGCCGCAGCTCGGACACGGCGCCGCGCACCCGCGGAGAGTGGTCGGGCAGGTCGCTGAGCTGCCCCGCGCCCGGCGGAGCCTGCGACATCCCCACGGCACGGCCGGGCACGGCCGAGCCCAGCTCAGCCCCGCCGCTCGCCCCGGCCCATTGAGAGGAAGCGCGGCCGGGCTGCCCCCGCCCCCGCGGGGCTTAACCCCTGAGCGCCCTGCCGGGGAGCAGGCAGGTGTGCCGCTGTGTCCTCGGGCCTGCCTCTCTTGGACGTGTTTATCCCGCTTTTACGGACCTGACCGGGTGTTAGAATTTTACGCTTTAAGCCCATCTCCAGATTTTCGCTTCCAGCCCCAAAGGTGAGCTGTACCTGCTCCCTCTGCGGGGCGAGGGGCGGCCCCAGGGGCAGGGAGAGCTCAGCCGCTGGTACCCGCGGCGCCCACCGCAGGAGGGGCATCCCGGACCCTGGGACGTGCTAAGGGTGGTGGCCTCACCTTTTGGCGAAAATAATCCAAGTTTAGATACTAAATCGCAAAACGTAGCAACTTCATTGCAGCTGGGAAATGAAGGGCAAAGTGGGGATGACTGCTGGTGCAAAACTGCGTTGGAGCACCTCAACCTTATTGTGGATATGCAGTAATGAAAATATTACCCTGGATACACAGTAATGAAAATATATTTGCTCTGCCAGGAGAAAGGGTGGTGAAATTGAATTCAACCTTAGTCCAACTTTGCTGCCTAGCAGTGAGTTCGATTATGAAAAGTAAAGAGCTCACTGCTGTTGTTTTATTTTGTATTTAGTATTTTAGTAACCTTTTCCTTGTATTAGGTTTCCTTTGAGATCTCTCTGGCCTGCTTATGCTAAAAGCCTTATTTCATTTAACATACAATTAGTAAGGCATGGTTAGGTCTAGTAAAAGGTTTACAGAACTTTGTTCTGTATTATTTTCCCCTTTTCTGGCTTTCTACAGTTAATACCTAATTTTTCATCAGCATTTTGGTCACATCTAACCGTGTCTTGGACTTTTATACGCTACTGAAATGTCTACAGGTATTCCCCTCAGCTTTCCAAATGTGAAAAAATATCTGCCTAGCTAAAAGCAGATAGTTAAAGAGTGGGAGGAGGGGATTTTTACCACAAAAAAAAAAAAAAAGGCAGAAATTCAAAGGACTGAATAACTGAATAGAAAATACAAGCTTGCAGGGAGAAAGTTTTGAAGGAAAGGATAAAAACTGAGAAATGGGTATGCAGTCAAGAGTATTTAAATGTGAACATCTGGGCAGGAGGTGTGAGGAAGTGTGGACTTACCCTGGATCAAGAAGAAAAAGCAAGCTGGAAATACAGCAAGAAACAGAAAGAACAGAATGTGGACGGGACACTAACAGCAGGTTTAAAAAACACTCCTTTTGTTTCTGGACAGAGCTTCCATGGGAAAGATTTGCATGCAAATGTGTAACCCAACTTTGGGTGGTAGGACAAACAAACTGATATCACAGAAAGTTCATATAGTGATTTTAAACACCACTTCATAATTTTTGAGCACTTACTTTTGCCATCTCAGAATTCTTCGAACTTAGTGCTTCATCTGTGAAAACAAAAAGGGCAAGAAAATACAGATACTTTTCATTAGACTAATCAGCTGAGCAACTCATGGCTTCTAACTAGCTTTTCTAAAGCTTTTGTTTTGTTTAATTACATCTGGAAAAGAGCTCAAGTTTCTGAAAGCTCTGTCTAAATAAATTATGCCTGTTTGTAAACTTTGCCTTGTTTGTGTCCTTGGACGAGGATGATTGCTCTTATAAAAAAGACTTGAAATTGTGACAGCAGCCCTTTGATGTTTCCTTTTGGCATATTCCTGTGACAAACAGACTTTTAACAGATAGCTGGAATTTGCAGTCCTTCAAGAGAATATTTACATCTGAGTAAAACCCAGATAATACTTTAACAGGTCTGTGACAAGTGCTCAAGAAGTGTGGAGGCAGCTATCTTAGATTGACTGTAACATACACATGCACTTGTGCTTCTTTCTTTTACAAGATTCTATAAAAACTGTAAAAGGTTTTTGAGTTTCAACCCTACAGCAGTAGTTGTATGTTTTTTCTGTTAATGATATGGATAAATAGAAGGACCTTGTCTTTCATGCACATGCACTTAAGTTAACATTAATATGCAACTTTCATTAGGATCGAGATTAAGAGTTTAACTTGCATAAATGCCGAACACTTAATTCCAGCCACTGATGACTTCAGGAGGTTAGCATCTCTATAAATTAAGTTCTAGTTAACTTGCTTAAACTTGTGCAGAGAACGTGGAACATCACGGAATGCTTAATTTTCAGGTCCTTGATTTTTTTTAAATTAAGAATTTTCATATTTAGGACATGTAAATGCAGACTTGCGAGTTGGGAAATCAAGATAATTATTGGGAGAGTTGATTCATGGTGCCAAACAACTTGCTCTTTCCTCTCGCCTATCTAGTCAAAGAAGTGCACACTGGCTAAAGCAAAGTAACCCTACACTCCCAATAGAACATGTATTAATAGAATAAGTATTAATTCTTTGAGATTATCGCATATTCCGGGGTGAACAGATATTTGGTACAAATTATAATATCATTTATTAGCTAGAGAGACATGACATTCTATGCACATGAAAACCATATTATCTATCACTCTGGCATTTATTATGTACAGCTAAAAAAATCCAAAAATCCCTCCAAACCAATAGTCCTGTACAAGCAAACTCCTGTAAAAATTAAAACTTCCAGTGAAATTCAGAGCAGACAATCATATCAGTGGGACTCCAAGGCTGTCATAGGAATCTGTTCATGTAAAGTACTTTGGAACTGGAATATTATTGTTAAAGAAATCTTTCAAGCTAAGCAAAATTGAATTGAGAGCTCATAACTATATCTGAAGGGTGACAATTTTGTACAGCAAAAAGGAGTGTAAATCGTTGTGACCCTTCCCTGAATCCATTCTGTAAGAATACTTCAGCATAGTAGTGCTGAAGATGTCAGCCTCTCACTGGAACCCTAAAGTGTAGCAGGTCTGGTTGCAGTGTACACTTTCTAATTTTTCTGTCTGAACTTCTCCATGACCCATCCTCCTGGTGTCTGTCTACTCACTGATGCAGATACCATTGCTTGAAACTACGTCAAACCTTTTTCAATTGTACAGGATCAAAAGCTTATAAGATACTGTGTAGTGAGGTTGGTTGGTGGCTCAGTGACTTAGTAACAGCCTTTGAAAGTCTTACTCTGCAATACAGCTCAGCGATCTCAGCAGACACTTGATGGTAGGTACATGGCAGAGAACTTGTCTTTCATTTTACACCACAATAGACTGTTTGCAAAACCATCTTGGTGTAAAAATAATTTTTTAAAAATGTGTAATATAAGCACAGCCCAAGCTTCTACTTAAATTAAACCTACATTTCTCTGTAAGACACTGCAATCCTCAGTGAGTGATGAGATAATGAAAAACATTCGAGGCCAGGAACTGGAAGGTCACTCAAGGACTGAGTGAATTATGAAGACCTTGATCCTGCTGTCTTACTGTAGCAAGAGTAGGAACCATCTGCACCAAAGTGCTTACAGAAGTGATGCTTATTCCCTGCCAGGTGTGTGGACATCCCCTCAAAGTCTGAGGATGTTCTGAAAGAAATAAGGACTCGATAGACCCAGCCCTGTCACATGGCTGTGAGAATATGCATCACAGTATATATAAGGGGAGCAAAGACTGTGTAGGTTCCTTAACTCTCATCTCTTCCTCCTACTCTGCTATCATAATTTTCCTTTCACATATTGAATTAAAATGGGGTCTATGCTGCCTCCAGTTTGTATTGTCTTAACACATAGAAAACTTTAAGATTAATCATTGACAACTTAATTTCATTTAACGCCAGCTTCTCTGTTTCCAGCCGAAGGCAAATCATCTCCACTGAATTTCCTAATGTACTTTTATTAGCATGTAAAAGCATTGTCCACTGCCTTGATGGCATAAAGCTTCACAGGCTTGGGCAGCAATATTTTGCTTACAAAAGGGCCCAAGTGTGAGAAGTCACATTAGAACCCTAGCCTGTGGATCCATTTCCATTCTTCCTGAAATGGTACCCATCCTCTTCACTCATCACCTGGGATCATGATGAGGTAAACCAGGGGAATTAGAAATACTACCCAGTGTGAACTAAAATTGTATTATAATCTGTCTGTGGCTGGTGGCATGTCATAGAGTCAGTCTAAACTAGAGAATTTTCTGCGGGGTGGGCACCAGTGTCAGCTCTTCAGTACGGCTGCTGTCACTGGGACATGTCCATTTTTTTTCCCTTTGCAAGACAGCAAAGTTGTGGAGGTCCAGAACAGCTACTTTTAAATAAAGTCTGTCGATGTAATTTCAGAGGAAATGTGTGGTTTTCAAGAGTGCTTTTCCAGAAGCTGTGTTGAGAAGCGACTGTCCATTGCAGGCTATTGCAAGTTAGCAAGTGACAGGTTTTAGACAATGAAATCAATGCAGCCTAGTTTCCAGAGGACCAATGTTTCAAGTTCCTTCACCATCCTTGGCAGATGGTGGAGGCCTGCTGCCTTCTCTCTGTGGGTTGCTCCTGGAGCCAAGGTAAGATGCTCTCCCTGACAGGGACAGGGGGGCTGTGCTGGCTGTGACCAGCACAGGGGCTGACTCTTGAGCCTGTGTGGAGAGGAGAGAGGTGAGGGCAGTGGAACTCGTGCTGCAGATTGCCCTTCTCCAAGCATTGTACTTTGTAAGGACTTAATACCTTTGGGACCTCGCCTTTCTGCCTGTAGTCAACATTAGCTCTTGGGTTGAAAAGTTATGAGAGAGAGAGAGAGACAGGTCAGAGACTGACAGACAGAGAGAGGGTCAGGCAATGTGATCCCATTTATTTCCTTGAGAATAAATAAATCATACACAAAACTGTAGATTGTATGTTGGAGGGTGAGATTTCCCAAAGCTCCTAGACCCAGGGTGGTAACTTTATTTATGCACCTCATCTTAACTCAGATTAAAGGAGAATTAGGAACCTAAGTAACAGTTAAAGTCTAACCTAAATGACTTTAATAGGATTTGCTGTATCAATTGATTAGCCTTAACCTCACTTGCTGTATTTAAAATGGTAGATGAGAAGCGTTTTGGCACTGATTTTGAAGAGTCTACCATTTTATAAAGCTTGTACAAAAGCAATGATGATGCCTGAAAACCTTGAAAAATGTACAGTCACAACATTAGGTGACCTAATTCACACCCTGGTAAAAATGTCACTTTTTTTTTTTTTCATATCAATGGAAACAAAGCTTTAGATTGCTGACAAACCGCCAACACTGAAGCAACGTTGGTACAAGTTTTCGTAGTGATAAAAGTAAATAAAATAAATATTGGATAAGAGATCTCCCATTTTCTATAGCCAGTTAAAACATACAGTGTGTCAGAGAAGGCCACCAGCGAAATGTTGCGAAGGCACAATCAAGGCAGGCCTTCGTTTGGTTTGCATTACTTTTACGTGCAGGGTGTGCAGCAAAGAGCCGTGTGCCGTGGTAGATAAGGTGCACTGGTACTGTCAGGACCTGTGAGCACATTCTGGCTGGTAACTATTTGCAACAAGGATTACAGATGAAAGTAAACAGAGTGACGAGAAGTAGAGATGTAATACCTTTGTCTGTTGGGCATTGTAAAACTAAGACTGGTATGCCTCACTATGGAAATTAATTTCTCCTAGTCAAATAGAAGGCAGATTTCATCAGTGGGATCAGTATTTCATGCTCAGTATTTTTTTTCCACAGGAAAGTTGCTTTTTAAGAGAAAGACTAATTAGCTTTAAAATGCTATTTCTTTAAACTGTGAACAAGGACTTTTCTTTACGTTTTTCAAATAACAAGTTATTTTTAATGAATGTAAATAAATCTGTCCAGAGAACCACCATCCGTGTACTACATTCCAAGATTACAAAATTTGCTTTAATTTTGTACTGTAAACCCCAAAACCTATGAGAGCATTCTGTGTCAAAATATTTGTATTTGAATTTAAAATGTCAGATGGATATTTAGATACTGTGCTTGCAGTGACTAGACTGTCAACATTGGACATTTCAGGACAAAAATTCAATCCAAATTGGCAGATCTCTGCACATGCAGATTGGTAATTCTCTGTGAAATTTAAATGAGGAGAATCTTCTTCAAAGAAATTATTCTGAGTAGTTTTATTGCAAAACCTAGATGAACAGCTTGATTTTCAAAAGTGCTTAAACTTGCACAAAGTATCAAAGGAGGATACAGGACTTCTCAAAACTATGTCTATCGAGAAGCTTATCTCTAGGAACTTATAAAGAAGTTGGGCAGAGTCTAAACAGTGCAAGTAGTTTGACCCATTTAAATTCTAATCATTAGGGTATTATTTGCCCATCTCCTTGACAGTATAACCAAAGCTAATAAATAACCACATTGCATCATATTTTCTTGCTACCTTCAGAGAAATTGTGTTTACTTAGACCCTTGCCTGCCAAGTGAAACAATATTTGAGTCCTTCAGTGAGATATAAACTTCAATCCAGGTGAGCAATCACTGGGTATTAACTGACTCAGACGAGTTAATAAACGAATTAGGTATTTTTATTCTTAATTTTCTTTACATGAGCCGTTTCTATCTTGAGTCAATGTGAGCCATTTCTATCTTCTGTCAATGTTCTCCTTTCTTTTAGTGCTTGAAGGTACCCAGAGGACAGACCTGTCCCTAGCCAATGAAGTAAGTCTTCCCTGTAATGTCCTTTCAGCTGTCCAGGCAGAGGAACCCGGCATCGTATCAGTGAAATTCAATAAAAGGTATGAGCACAGAGGACTTAAAATGTAGTTTCATGATGTGGTTTACCTGAAAAGATACCTGTGATTCCAGAAAAAAAGCATGCAAAAAGACGAATAATATGCATTGATGGTGCTACTACTATGGTTGATTTTGCTCTGTTCTCTTTGGTTCTGTGGAGATGCAGAATGAGTTGATCTCTGACCTTGGGCAGCCTATATCTACATATAAGACACAAAAAGACAGAGTCAGACAGAGGACAAGAAAACAGTGGAAGCATACTGGTCAAAATAAGAAGCCTAAATTATTGCATGCCTGCAGCCTAGTTCTAGAGAAGCCTAGAAATGGCCTAGACAAGAGCTTCAAGGAGGGGATGAAAGCAGCAGACTACTTTTGAAGAGCTTTTCCCAACAGTGAGGCAGAAGCTGGCCTGCACCTATTTCTAACTCACTGCTAAAGGAAAGCTGGTGCCATAGGTTAAATGGCCACAGTAAAAAGTGCTTTGATTTGAGAACAAGCATCTTAGGTTTGTTGTGACAGATAAATTGGAGTATACAAAAACACACAGAGAGCTAACACTTTCAGATGTGCACAAAATACCAGCCATGCAGGTGGGTGTGAGCAGGGAAAGGCTGAATTTGACAAAACCAGGACAAGGTCTCAATAAATGAGACAACTATAACATGAATGAGAAATTCAATTTATGAGTAGACAAAGAGAATTCTATCCTGGACACATTATACAGAGTGAATTATTAAAAAAAAAAAAAAGAGGTATGATCTAACAATGAAGACACAGAAGAGCTTGATGTTCAGGTATAAGCAAAATGACAGGCAGAGAAATGACACCTGCCACAGCAGGAAGGAGGAGGCAGAGAAGGGTTATGCTGTGCGGGTGAGGCTGTTGGCTAATCATCCATCAGAGGAAGCCTGGAAGCCAATATGAATATATTAGTTGCCAGATAAATGTTTTGGAAGTGAGAAGTGGATGTGATAACCCTAAAAAAGCATGACCAATTGCATAGAAATAAATGGTATTTGATATATATCTGATGGCAATACAAGCACAAAACAGATCACATACTGTAGTTTATCTCAGAACTGTTATTAGTCATCTCTGTCCTGTAACAAAGCAGTAAGGTATCTCATCTTAGATTTCTAACAGTTATTTCCATCTCATATTAACCTATGTTTAGACTTAGTGGGCAAAAAACAAAAGTAAAATGCATATATCTGGTATGGCCTGTTACTAACCCCTTTTTATCTAGAGAATCAGTCATTCACTCCAGCTTTTTGTTAGCTTGTTTGTTTGTTTTCCTTACATATTTAATGTTTAATTCATTGCAAACACCTTGATTATTCATCCTCTTTAATCATCTTCATTCTGTGAGAGAGTCTGGTGAAAAAGCAGAGAAACTGTGCTTTTAGGCCATCTTTACCTGCTATTTCTCTAGCTTTTAAAAAGCTAAGCAAAGCACTTTTTTTTACCCCTTTGCAAAGGCTGTGTGGCCTGGCTTTTGGTTGAGGCATATTTCTGCAGTTCTGTCTTCAGACTGACTTCTTTGTAAACTTAGCATTTTCTGTCTTACAAATCACCCCAGAAAATGTTTCTAAAACACCAACACCACTCAGTTTTGTACATTTACACCGAAAATGAACGAGACCTGGTTTAATACTAACAGCAGTTTCAGAACATGACAGGGGAAAAGATTCCTTACTTAACTTGAACAAATTTCCAGTTAGCGTGCATTGGAAAATTTACAAATGAACTGAAGGAAACATCATTTTTCCTCCTTTAGCCTTAAATACTAAAATATCCGCATAGCCTTATTTTTATCCTAAAACTTGTTAATTGCTTTTAGTTCTTTTTACAAGAAATCATGACTAAATCACTTGTTTAAAAAAGTGAAAATTTAGATAATGTTATGTCAATGAAACAGAAATTAAGTTTTTCCTGTTCCTAGCTGAGGAACCAAAGTGATCTATTTCGATTCAACTCTTGAATCTGAATGCTCTCCCTTCAAATAACATTTCAGGTCATAACAGTAAGTGCAGTGTTAAAACACAGACATCAGAGTATGCTCCTTCTGCATCTTGATTTGAAGATGCTCTATCCTGAGACTGGCACAGGGAGTAGCTCCCTCCCTACTTTGAGGACTCACAGAGCCAAGGGCTTCTTTCTTGGCTCTCTGCTGCAATGACGAACTACTGTTCTGGCCCTGACTATGCAGCCATGAACAAAGTTCACGTTGCCATGAACAAAGATTTTATCAGCCCCCTCACAAGAAAATGAAACAGAAGTGGTAAAATAAGAACTGAGTTGTTAAAACTTACCACAAACTTAGTGAATGAACAAGCTAAATAAAAAATAAAATCTACAACCTTATCTGCCCAAATGTGACTTCTGGTTTAAAAGAAAGTCTTTGATTTTTGGCAGTTTGGCATGTTGAGAAAAGAAGGTGCTCAGGTATAAACTAAAACTGGTGTTAAATTTTAACAGCAACAACAAACTAAAGAAATAAAGGAGTGTCTTTATAAAACTTGTATATCCATTACAGATCTACGATAACAAAGAAAATGAGAAGGGGGAAGTTTTTGAACAATCAGCTTCAGATTAATTAAGGGCTGCACTAACATTTTCTAATTTGCATATTTAAGATTATGGATATCATCATTATTCCAAGATGCAATGCAGATAACTAAGCCTATTTTTTCATGTTCTGTAAATTATCTTTCCCCAAAATGTTGAGTTTCTGATTAATTTCTTCTCTGTAGCTTTCCAGTGATCCAAATCCTTAATTTTCTTTAAGATCAATATCCTTAGGCTGTTCCTTCATAGACTACATTTTAAACATGAAAAATACTTGACATGATGTGGACATATAAAGGTGAAAGGTTAGCTTCCCATGGACATTATCCTAGTTTGTACACCTTACACTGCTTCCCACCCTTATAGTGAAAAGGGCCTTTTTGCTTTGGCCATGAGCAAATCAGACTGTTTGGTACTCCTCAATGACAAATGAAATCTTGCTGCAGCGCACTTAGCAGTAATTAGGTCTGAATTCTCCAGGTTCACATGTGGACCCTTTAGATACCTTAATAACAAATTGGCAATCACACATGCTTTTCCTTCATATAGTAATTTTAAACAAGTTTTCTATGAATAACAGAAGCTTGGCCAACTCTAAATTTGTCCTGTATCTCTTAAATTATTCCAGCTCTGGTTAATTTGATTTTCCTAATCATCAATAACTCCTCGTGCAGCACCTCCCGTTCCTGCCCCACTCTCACTCTTATCTTGAGTTTCCCACTGGACTCCCTCACTTCAGTTCTTCAGCTCCCTCACCCCAGACCTGAAGCCCTCCTAGACCTTCCCCATCAATCAGGTCCCTCTCACGGTCTCCCCTTTGCCAGTCTGCTCCTTGGGCAAGATTTGAACAGGTGGTGTGAGTGTCCTCAGCCACCTGCCTGAGGTGCATAGGCAAGGAAAAAGGATAGGCACAAGTTCAGTGTGTTTGCTCCATCTACTCTCCCCTTACCATACAAATTAAAGGAGTTTGTCCTCCTGGAGTCTGCAAGAAACAGAAAAATGCCTTTTTGAAAGGCACTTCCATCAAAACCACATGCTGAGGGAGGCCTGGATCACCAGAATTTCACCTTCAAGGCAGGAGAGGAAACTAGAGTGGCCTGAAGGCTACAGGTGTCACAGCTTCTCCTGGAAGCTGCAGGGACTTCAGAGTTCCCACCGGGGCACTAGACAGCTGTTTGAAGGGAAGCAGTGTTAGGAACAAATCGTTTTGCCAGAAGCTTTTATTGTCAGATTGCAAAGTAGGAGAATTGTTGGGCAGCTGACTGGTGCACAGCCAAACAAGAAGTGTGGGGCAGCTGGGTTTTTTTTACAGCTCCATTAGGATGAGTGATTGCACAGCACATGGTTAAAGAATAACTCAAGAAAACAAGCCTTGGTCTCCACATGGAAATTGGAATAGTGTCCATAATTCATACCTGTATAACTGGCCCTAGGGGCCTTTCTGCCTCTTTCCCTGGCCGAGTGCTGTAACATCAGAATAGTCTTCCTGCTTTCCTTACTGGAAGTTAAACTTCTCTTCTGAGTGATAAAGCACTCAGGCAAAGCCAAGATTTGTCTTTATTTAAAGTATTTAAAGAACTACTTATCCAAATCACTTTGAGTCTGGACATAAACTTTTTATCCAAATGCCAAAAATACTAATGGAAAACAATCTATTCTGAGGGTACCAAAGGCGAAGAACCACTGAAATTTATAATGGAGAGCAGTACATCTCCATAATGGAACATCTAGTTTTACTTCTGAAACAGAAAACTCAATTCTGGAAAGGGAGGAGCCCAAGAATTTGGGTTGCAATCTTATTCCTGTTGCCAAGAATATTCTTGTTGGAGTGTTGACTAAGGAATTATGATTTATTATTTCTTAGTCACAATGATTTCCAGTTGCCCCTGTATTTCAAGCACCACCTAGTGGATCTATTTAAAAGCTACCAAAACAAAAGCAAGGAGCAACAAAATATTTTTCCTTTTCAAGGTATGAATGGCAGCTGTCAGTCTCCCCTCTTTAAAACTTGCTATTTGATTGCTTGTTCATAGCAAATCACGACAGCTCTGGAAAACACTTAAGTTAATACAGGTGAACAAGTACTGCTTAGTACGCACAAAATTTGGCTTTTACTGAGCCTCAGTGTAGGATATTCTTTTCCCAACTCATTATGCCCAGAACATTAAGACAGATATGTCCTTTAATTTTCAGAATTTCCTGAGTAAAGAAAAATAAACTTCTTCTTTTAAATGAAAACAAATGAGAAAGACTGAGTAGTCATTATTTTAATATTGGAAAATAACTAACCAAAGAAAGAAGGTATTTCTAATCTTGTTCACCAGGCAGTCAAATGTGGCCATATAAATACATAAGCATATAATTTTTAAAATGTAGTATATTAAGCTTAGAGACACTTGATAGGTGTCCTATCTGAGCAGTTCCCTAAAATAAATATAACGTAGCATTAATCAATATGCTGGTTGCTAATATTTTTATTCTTCTTGCTGGTTTAATTTAATTACAGAGGGATGGTTACTTATTCAAAATTTTGTATTTGATCTGAGCAATGCATCTTAATGTATATAATTAATGCATTACATATTACCTATAAAGAGCATTTTTCGACAAGACTTCCGAATTATGGTTGCAAGAAACTGAGATTTGATTGAAAATAACAAATACTGGGATCTTTAAAGTGATGGACGATCAGCCTAAAGTAAACTAAGTTTACCATGACACAGGACTGGGACCAAACCTTGAGTGCCTTGTCTAATTAGGGGGCTTAATTCCAGACCTTGCAGGTAAGATCAGGTAACAGAAACGGCCATGACGAAGCAACTAAAATAGAAAGAATACTGTGAAGTGCCACAATAACAGAGAGCCTGTCATGCCAGAATCAGCATGAGTGTTTATGAGATGCAGGTACTGATCTGAAAGGTCAGAACAGCTGCAAACAGAAATCAGTGAAGTAACTGAAAGCAAAAACCACTGCTTGGAAAAAAATAATCCTGAGCTCTCTTCCCTATAAACACTTTCGAGTGGACTAGAATTAATGGTGTTGATCCAGCAGCTGATCAGACGTTTGGTTACATAAGTTAATGAAAAGCTTTAAAAATACAGACAGCTTCTATGTCTGGAATTAAATATAGCAAGGATTGTATATATCTCTTTGATGAGGCTGTTAAAATAAAAATGGATTAACAATAGCCAATGGCATATGGGTTCCATCATCTAATTGGCTATTTCAGCTGTATTTTATATTTATTCATTCTATTAATCTATATTTAGAAAAAAAAGGGTATTAGTTCTAACTTTTGTATATTGAAAGTATTTTTTATGCATTTTACACTGAACTCAGAGTCTAGATTTAACTTGCTATTTTACAGGAAGGCAGGACAGGAAATAAATCCATTCTTGTAAGTAACACAGAGCTACAGAGATAAAGACCAGTCATTTGTCATTAATGAGGAAATGTAGTTACTATTGGTTGACTGAATGCGTATAATGAATGTACTATCTACCAATCAACACAATTTTACCTTTAGTTTGAAATTACCTAAGTCGTTTTGGTCTATATGGGGTACATGACAAGATATCTCAGCTTTAAAACAGAATTTAACTTGCACTCTTCCTACATATACTAATGTGAGAATCCCACTTTGGTGCCTATTTTTTCATGGTATTCTTTTGTAAATATCCAAATATTAAAATATAAATAAAACATATTTATTTTGTGCCAAAATCATGTGCTACAAATACCTTAATTCTGGGGATGCTGAGTGGCTGTGTTGACAAAGTAGGTGGGGGGCTTACATATTTCCTTTCCCAAATTTGTACTATTTTAGAGTAGCGCAAATACAAAATATCAAGTGTTCTGATTCATAGGTCTCCTTCTAAGAACATTAACAGAGAACTCACCTTGCATAGACATCCCTTTATAGACAGCAGGCTCTAGACACAGGGTTTGGAGAGAGGGATTACTTTAATTCTCTCCAGATCTGTCAGAGAAAGTGAGCTTGGACCCAGTGCTGGAGATAACCTTCGAGTTCCTCTTCTTCTGGTTAGCAGCTAACATCTACAGCACTATGCTGTACAACTTTAACATCTAAGCAAACTACACAGCTAAAAGCATCTAGGAAAAAAATTGCAAGCGTCACTGAGAGAAGGATTTTAGAAAGTTCTGTAAAGTTATAAAATTGATGAAAATTTTCAAAGTTTAGAAATCAGATTAATGGAATGGGATGTGGTATCAATTCTGGGAACAGAGTCAAACCATTCATTTTACCAAAGACAAAAGTTGTAGGACTTCTTGAGCAAGAATGAAAACCAGAGAATCCTGTGAAAAAGACCCAACTTTCTGCCATTTCTGGAAAAAAAAAAAAAAAAGTTAATGTTTTAGGGGAAAAAAGAAATAGGGCCCTGCTGTTACATGAAGAGCCAGGCAGCAAAAGTATTTAATTTATCTAATGAAATAATTAAGAGTGCAGGAGTCAAAATGCTGCAGTCACATGCAGAATATGACTTCAGAAAAGTTTACAGGTATTTTCCACCATGGCAAGCAAAAAATCACAAATAAGGTGGTAAAATCATGCACCCTTTCCATAATGTATTGAATACTTCTTTTCCAAAACAAGTGCCAATGCAAATTTATGGAACGGGTGACTGTCTCAGCAAATGCACATTATGTCTCACTTTGTTTTAACTACAAAGATTATTCTTGAATCTAATGCCTGATGTGGAAAGCACACCATTTGTCTTTGAAATAATAATGGAATTTTTCCCGATAATTTTCCGTAACATCAGGAAATTATTAAGTTAAACTAAAATTAGAGAACAGCACCCTGTGCATATTCTCAGGCAAGCAGGCTAGAATGTGAGGCTCCTAAAATACTAGCTTTGTGTATATTTACCCACAGCTCATCAAAGCCAAATCTTGAGATACGGATGAAACACATAAGCAGCTGTGCTGGAGTAAAGATGTCACAGCCTAAATGGAACTAAAGAAGCTTTTCTTACTAAAAATACTTCAACAAACAGGGGGGTATCTAGCAGTGTCTGTACAATAGTTTCATGTTTTTTATGATCTGGCATATGAAATATCTTGAGACAGGTAGGAGCAGGCCATGGGCTGTTTGCTAATGGACCGGGAAAAGTACAGTCCAAATAGTGCTATGATGCAGAGCAGAAGTAATCCAGCTATATCAGCTCCATCTACTGGGAATCTTCTGTAGCCCTCAGGCTCTAGTCTGGATGATGGCAGAGCCCAGCTTCAAGCAGGCAATAATGATGAGCAATTTGTACACCAAAAGATAGATGGCTCTATGTGATCAGGAGCAAAGGCAGCACAAGACATTCATTTTACACTAAGTATGAGCGATATTTAAACTAAAAATAGACTGATGGATGGGAGGGTTTCACAGAGAGGATGTAAGTAATGAAGGGCATATATATTTAATTTTTAAGATTGTCTTTCATAAGAACAAACTAGAGAAGATCTGTCAGTAAATAATCGTTGCTGTGATATGGCTCCATGTTCCCTTAAGCCAAACATCTAGCACACACTGGTATCAAAAATACCAATACTTTAGTATACATTAGTATCTCTGTGGAGAAGAGCTTGCCAGTGTGAAAAGCTTCTGTCTTGCCTCATGCTCCCAGATAATGGAGCCCACTAAAAATAACACACTGCACAGCAAAGGAAATAAAATCAAAGTATCTAAGAGGTGAAATCAGTGTTGGTTAAATGCAGTAATTTCTATTTTGAAGACAGTGTACACTAATTTAGCTGCTTTACTTCGTCACAGTGCTAGCTTTGAGCTATTACATTCTATTTAATTGTCCGCCAATTTTATTCTACCTTTATTTACAGTCTATCATACAATTTTGCAGTCCTTTCACACAATGTTTTACTTCAAATTTTTTCCTTAGTGCAAACTTGTATTTCCTCATTCCTGAAAAGTGCATCAACATCATTAACATACTGTATAACTTTATCACTGTTTTATGATCAGTGCATTTTCCAGAATGCCTGTTGCATATTTGGAAATACCCTGTTATGTAGACGCTACTGTACATTCAGAACTGTTCAAATCTTGTGAA
The DNA here is from genome assembly GCA_013396995.1 of Dicaeum eximium. Lineage (NCBI taxonomy): Eukaryota > Metazoa > Chordata > Aves > Passeriformes > Dicaeidae > Dicaeum > Dicaeum eximium. The sequence continues at coordinate 15,694 of VWZP01005814.1, forward strand.
AGAATGCTTGATGGAATCTGGGACCTGCCCTGGACTTTAACATAGAAATAAATTTCTCACAGGGGGCAGAACATGTAGTTGTTTAATAACTACTGAGTCAATGATATATGACAAAGTCTCTATTTATTCCTATATTTAATAGCTCAGAACTATTAAGTCTCACACACAGAGAGGGAAATTATTTATCTGCAGCTGAGATCTGTTTGTAACTCCTTTATACCCATGTTTTGAGGACTTTCATTAATGCAGTGATCCTTTATGCCAGATGAAGATGGGCATCCAATCTCTTGACCTCAGCTAAAGCCAAGGGGCAACTGGAGGAGTGCTAATAACTGGGACATTCTGGAAGGCACGTTCATCAGCAGTCACCAACATCTGAGCTTTGACTTCGTCTCATGAATCATTCACAGATTCTCTCAATCACAGAAAACAGTGAAAGTATTGGTTAATGGGGATATCTGAAGGCCACATTGTCCAGCTTGCTGTTTGGAGATAGTCTATCACCAAGACTAGATCATAATGCACTGATTTTTTAAATATTTTTTGAGACAGGAGAAACAAAAGAATACTAGTAGCATGTATTTGCTACTTATTTAACAAATACTTCCATAATTCTTTTGAGCTACAGTTCAGCTACACTGAGAAACAGAAGCAGCAGGCTATTTACAGTTTGTCTGTTGTCTAGTATTCGTTTTTAAGATTCTTGGAGCCACTTTCTGTGTGTAGTCAAGACTTGACAAAGCACCTGTTTTACAGTCCAGTGACAACCTTGGAGATGTAGGAGAAAATCATGGTGGTTTTTTACATTTTAATGGTTAAGAAGAGAAACTTCACTGCATTTTTGAGCACTTCAGAACTTGTGTATTAATCATTCCCAAAGAAATTGTTACCATAAAGTTTCCCTCACTTTAAAAAATACGTGTGTTCTTCTTCTGGTTTTGTCCAGTGAAGCTAAGGGGAAAAAGATATCTCAAAATGGTAAATGCAGTCATCCTTTAAGTTTGCTTTTAAGTTGGCACAATAACTATGCTAAAAGCAGTAATGAGAAAATCTGAAACGTTTTGCTGAATGTAACAGGGAAGACTTTGATAAGGACCTACTGATATCAAAGTTAAGCAAAAGAAAACTGTCCTGCTCCTGAGCACTGTTGCAGTCTAGAGCTACTTTCTAGAAGGGCCCCACGTCCTTTCCAGGGTCATAAGCACATGTCCATTTGATATGCATTTCAAAGAACCATGAGGAAATGGAGTCCTGATGAGAATATTCCTGTTGGTTGGCACTCCCTGTCCAATTAAGTCAATTCAGAAAACTGCCAGCAGAGTGGCCTAGAAATGGCTCCATTGGCACCAACTCTGCAAGTCATGCACACGGATGACGCAGACCTTCAGTACGATAATCTGATGGCAGAGGGTTGTGGAATCAAACCACCATAGTTCAGATCACAAACAATATTCCTGAACGCAACTACTGGACGATGGAAAATTAGAGGAGATAAAAAAGAGGCCTAAAAGCATTTTGAAAAATGAACCGTATATATTTCCAAAGTCTCTAGAGCCACATAAGGCCGGAACTTGAACTATAATATTACAGAACTAATTGCCACAGGGCATTCCAGCAAGTCCTCAGAGGCTTGCATTATTCCCCATCAAAAAGGTTCATTTGAGCCTAAGCTTGCAATGCAGACTGGAATCCTGCTGAACTTGCACTTTCTTTAAGGATAATTTTCACTTTACCACATTCCTAATGGTATAGATAAGGAGGAACAATATAGAACCACTTGCAAGCACAGACACAAATATTATCAAAAACTGGAAATATTTGCAGCACATTGGATTTTTGTCATAAAAATCACAGCAACCATGATAAAGTGAATAAAAAAAAAGTGCTTTTATTTATTCCCCTATTATATTGCATATTTAACTAAATAGATGTTATTAAGTCACTAGGGACCAGCACTATCTCAGTGGCAACAAAATACTTCTACAAAAGAAGCACCATTTAAAACTCCAAATATTCAAAAACAACTGTCAGCCTCATAAAATAAATGGCCTTGGGTCAAAACCAATGAGAGGTTAAGTAATACATTTGAGTTCTCCTTTCCTGATGCCCATTTTTAAAGTTTTTGGCTTCTTTCTTTTCAGACTTCTTTGTCTAATCAGGAGGGCCAAAACCATTTAAAAATGGCATTTTAATATCATTTAATGATTCCAAAAATAGAGGACTAAGCCACATTTCCTGAATCACAGGATAAAATCTGGAGAACTGGCAAATTGCTATGAACGAGATGGTTCAAAGGCTGTTGTTTCACTGGACCAGATTCCCTAATGGACTTCTGCGGCTGATTCTTTTTGAGTGTTACTGATGTCAAACTTAAGGTCTTTAAGATTGCAACTGGAATTCTCAGTGCCATATTCACCATGTAACTTGGTGGCATGTGGCCATGGCTGGTAGTCCCCATGACTTAAGAAATGCAGAGATCTGAATTCTCTCATCACTGGGACGAGATTAGAAGCCACATTTCTCACAGCAGTATTATCATCACCACACCAAAATGCGTTCCAAGACTGAAGTTATTTCACTGTGGCTAAATGAAATAAGGATAGAAGATGCCAGGAAAACAAACAAAAACCCCAACAATCCAAAGGCAGAAATGAATGCCTAGCCTATCAGTAAGGAGACTGTCTAATGACTAATGTGGGCACTCCTTCTAGACCCTGTGCTCTCTTTGACTCACTTTTACTTTTTCTTCTGCCTATTCAATCTTTTTGTATACATGTTATAACACTTCACTTCATAAGAAGTGAAAATCCCCTCATGCCATACCTGCCTATGGATTAGGAAAATTGTAAAAAAGAGAAAGAAATATGATTTGAAAGACTGAATCTAAGGGTTCCACCTGCTTTTAACTCTTGTGCTAGAGGCAGGAGTGCAGTCTTACTTGTAGATAGTGCTTTAAGGGTCTTATCCAAAGTTAAATTTGCAGATCTAATAAAGGTCAACTAGTTCATCCGGGTGTCATAAAAGTTCAACTTTAACTTTGCCAGCTCCAATTTAAATCCATGATATTTTGTCCTTGTCCTTGATGTTTGAAATGCATAAAAATATTTCATTACTTTCTTTCTATGACATCCCAGCCTAATTCTTCTCCTTCTAGCCCAACCAAGGCCATTTCTTTCAATCTTTTATTTTAGAACCTATTTTCCACATCCAGACCTACATCATCCTTGTTGCTTCCCTCTGTACTGTAGGATGTTCCTTCATGGATAGTGGTCCAAATTATAGACTGTGCTGCAACAGAGTAAATGAGCATTCCCCAAGTCTTACATACACTAATTCTGGGCCACTTCCAGTATAATGTTGACTTTTTGACAATTTTAAGAAATTATTTGCCACTATAAACTGATTCTCCATCCAGAAGTGTTATTTCCCCAAGATCACTTTGTACAAATTAAAAAAAAAAAAACCAAAAAAAACACCAAAAAAAACCCCAAAAAAAAGCGCCAAACCAGAAAAAGAATACTTTAATTTGAGAAGGACAAAACACATGCACCAAGTTTTAAAAGGGACTTGGACTCAAGGTCATGAGAGATGCACCTTCCCATTGCCCTGACAGTTATGTTTACACAATTGTATTGGATTTAAGACATTCTCGCCTCCAGATTCTAAGCAGCATATTAACTATAATGCTGACTTTTCTGATTCAACTTTATAAATACTTAATTCTCCCCTGCTGAAGTGGTCTTGGATTTTACTGACACCTGCTGCAGGAGGCAATACAACTGCTGAACTTTTCCCATCACTTAACGATGGTGTAATTCATTAACGATGGAGTTGAAAGCAGCTAGGCGAAAAACTGTGCATTTGCTGAAGCATCGTGTGTTCTGCCACCAAACCGGTACTACAGCACAGGTACCCGGGCAGGAGCAGAGCAGAAGGGGTGTGTACAAGTATCCACTTGGATATGAGGAGTAACTCCTTTATTGTGTGGGTGACCATGCACTGGAACAGACTGCCCCCCTTAAGATACTCCAGAACTGTCTGGATGCAATCCTGTGCCATGCGTTCTGGGATGACCCTGCTTGAGCAGAGAGGCTGGACCAGATGTCCCATTGTGATCCCTTCCAACCTGACCCACTCAGTGATCCTGTGACCCAGGAGAGGATGGGCGACAGGAGCGGCGACGGGAAGGCCGNGCGGAAGGTCAGGGCGGCGCGGAGCGGAAGTGGGAGCCGGAGCCTCGTCCGCCATTGTGGGGAAGCGGAGCCCAGAGCAAGGGGGGGGAAGCGGCGCTGCGTCCGGCCGGCCGGCTCCTTCCAGCGGGAACCCGATCGGCGGGGGCGGGGAGCCCCGGCGGGGGCGGGGGC
>VWZP01005814.1:20952-72473 GCA_013396995.1 Dicaeum eximium
CCGGCCCGGCCCGGCCAGGCCCCCGGGCTGCCGGTTCTCCGCTCCGGGAGCGCCCTAGAGCCGGGCTCCCCGCGGCGCCTAGCGCCGTCTCCTCTCCTTGCGCGCCCCGAACTCCCCCGGGCTCCTCGGTACCGCATCCTTCTCTTCCTGCCTTTCGCTTTCCTCGCCCACCTTTTCTCCCTTCGGGCCGCTGGCTTCTCCTTTCTCTCGGCCTCCGCTTCTTCCAGTAGTTCTCAGGTTTTCTCCTTGCGCTGTGCAGCACTTTTTTAAACTTGGTCCGTCACGGAGCTTAGAATTTTTTTTTTTTTTTTACTTTTGCTAGGCCTCTGCTGGTTTTTCTTTCTGGCTGGAAGCTATTTTGTCTTGATCTCTGCTTCGTCCGTGGGTTTCTGCCACTCCCCAAAAGTTTTAGCCCTGCAGCCTCTTGCCTCCTTTTATTTTCTCTCTGTGCCTTTAATGTTTTGTTTCTTTTGTCTCTGTGCATGCTCTCCAGTTTCCTTTAAGCATTTATTTCTAGCTCAGTGATCTCTTAGCTTTTCATTGTTCTGTCTTTCATGAAGGCTGCATCTTCCCAACTTTTTCTAGTTCTGTGTCTCTTGTTGGCCTTTGCATGCCTTTGTGTCTGGATTAGATTGATCCCAAAAAATGAGGTGGTTGGGGTTTTTCAGGTTATACAGAGATTTTTCCCGTTTTGGGAGAGGGCAGTGTCTAACCAGTGCACCTCTAGATAAAACAGCGTTGAACAGAGTTACCATAAAACTGTTCAGTTACCATAAAAGAGACAAACGCACGTGAAAGTAACTTAGAGGTGGTTACCTCCTAAACTTTCAAACCTCTGAATAATGAGCTCTTCAGGACTAAAAATTCTTAAGAGTGATGGAGCCTGGAGACCCACTCCTGTTAGTTGAAAGTAATATGAGAAGGTGGATTAGATTTTCATGGACTAGCATTTGTTTTATGAAGTTATTTTATCTTGCTGTAGAGGAATTAAGGATACTGTAAGTTGTAATGTTACATTTATTCTTAGTGCATGACAGATTAACAGTGTTTTGTAATGACTAATCCTAAAAAAAAAAAAAATCCTCCTTAAGGAATTATTTCCTTGTGTGAAAGCTTTGTACAGACTGTATAATTTTCTCAGTATAATTGCCTAGGTGAGGAATGCACAACTTGAAGTTCAGCATATGGTACAGCTCCGTATTCCTTTGTATATCTAAAGAGCAAGGCATTGTACGTTATTCTCTGATAAGTACCTGTCAGTCAGTTTAAAAGATGACATATCATAATGAAATTTGGGGATTGGCAGTAATCTTAAAATACAAACTTTTTTTTTTTTAACTCTGTGTTATTTTTGCTTATTGCTAATGTTTTTTCAGGCCCAGAGGCAATTAAAATTCACTTGTTCAGCTTTTCAGCACCATTTAATCTGCACATGCTGTTAAATCCTAGATGATTTCAGTGTTTTCAGTAAAATTCTATCAGGTTTTGGTTTTGTATTATTTTATAATGTTATTTTAAGTAATGTCACAACATTTTTGTAATAGCATGGCTTAGTAATATTTTAAAGTGATATTTAAGTTGAAAAGGGCAGAATTGGCAAATAAATAGAATTACAGTGAAGTTGATATTAGAGGATTCTAACTAAACTTGTTTTGCTTCCCCCCTCTTCCCCCCCACCACTTTCCTATATACAGAGACCTAAAGGACAGGGGAATAAAGGTAAGTTAACTTTGTATTTCTATATAAATCTGTACTGCTGCTTTTATGGAGGATAATGTCTGACAGTCATAGCAAGAGGTTGTAGCTATAGGGTATCTTTTATTTCAGAGCAGGATGACAGTAAATTATGTGCCAAAATGTTACTTTCCAGCACTTTTACTGTGGCACAGCAGTACTTTGGTTTACAATGTGTTATTTTGCAAGAGATTCATGTCAGAAGTCAGACAGTTAAATAGTTATTTCTTTTTAGCTGCCTTTGTGATATGCTTGTATAATCTCTTCTTAACAGTACACCTTGGGCCTTTCTGTGAAGTGAGTAGAATCATCAGGAAGAATCTTTTGAACAGCTTCCTTAGTTTGCTAGACAGCAACCATGTGACTAGTTACTCATATCTGTGAGCAGAAAACATCACCTTCCTTATTCTCAGAATTTTTGCAGTCTTGCTTCATTTTAGCACCAGTAACCGATCTTTTGTCAGTGTTTGCAGGCCTTCTGCTTTTCTGCTTTTTTCATGTTTCTGTCAAGGTCTTAGTTTTTAAATACCATACTCAGTGGGATTTCTTTCCCACAGAAGGAACGAACTACTTAATATTCCTCTCTGTAAAATTCTTGGCAAGTCAATTGTAAACAGCATTTCAGATTATATCTTGCAGTATTTTGTCCGGAATTTGTTTTCTCACTAATATTCTATTTGGAGTTTCTTTCTGCCTAAACAGTCTGCTTTGTGCTTATTTAATTCTTAGCTGCTCAGCAAACTGAGCTACAGAACAGCATGCACACAGCTACCTCTGTATGTTAATATGCTTATTATATTTATGCAGATAAGAAACCTTTTTTTTGAGCTCAGATACTCTTTGCCCCTCTTAGTTCATTATCTGAACTAATTTAATTGTTCTCTGTGAGCTGTCATTTAATGTTATCCACAGCATACTTATTCTATTATTCTGTCTATGTGCAGATTATCTGCTTCTTGTTACATATATTGCTTGTGAGGTGGCACATGGTTCCCAGATCTCATTGAGTTTGGCCTGTTCTTTTTAATTTCTCTGCATTCAGAGAAAAATTAAAGTGTTTACCTCTTCAGACATTCTTAGTTTGGGCAAAAAAAAGAATGAGAGAACAAGTATTCAAGAATGACCAAAGTGCACTTATTAACTACTTCATGTTTTTGAAATAGTTTGTGGCTATACCTTCCATGTTGCCCTTAAATGAGAAGAAAAGTCAGACTCATTGTAGCAAGTAGTTTGTGGCTTCACAATCTTTGAATTACAATTTCTCAGTTTTAGTGAGGTTAATTAGATGCATCTGTTAGAGACTCACACAGGTAGTTTTTGAAGTATATATGTGAATTGGACTGGAAGTATTAAGTGTTTCTATTTGGGTACTATCTTGCAGTGTGTGAAAATGCACTAGTCAGCTTTACTTTGGCTCATTTATGTTAGCATATTTTTGTGTTCTATAATTTGTCACTGCTGTGGAATGTTTGAATCAAAACACATCTCTGCTTGCTATGTAAGGAAGAGATTTTTGCATTTCTGAACTTGGATTTTTATATGAAGTGCATCCTTTTAAATAATGAATTCTCGTGATGTATTCTCTTGGTGAAAGTGAAAACTATAGTGAAACAGAACAGTTAATCTCTGTTCTGTGAAATTATTTGGTGTAGTGTCTGTTTAGTGAAACTAAGTTATGACTTAGCATTAGATTAAAGGTCTAGGAGATCTCTAATTTTGCTGTAGCACAAGTTGTTGGCTTTGGGCTAGAGGCTTTTTCAAGTGGTTGAGTGCAGTCAGTGTCAGCAGTCCTTACTGACCACAGGTGAGCAGACAGTAGTCTTTCAGTTGTCAGGTCTCAGCTTAGAGCAGCTTTGAGGGAAGATGTGATACTGAGTTAACAGACCAATCTGAAGCTAGTTCTGTGCATAAGAGGAATAATAAGGAGGGTGGGAGAAGCTGTCCACATGTCTGGTAGAGCATATGAGAGAATGAGTGAGCAGTAAAAGGGGTGTATACCTATTTCATATTGAAATACAGACCTGCAAATTATACTGGTAGGTAGCTGATTTTTATTGTCTAATAAAATGCCTTGGATGCTTTACTCTAACTGATCATAAACTGGTGTACTGTGCTGTTTCCTTTGACCACAATTTGTGGGACTGAAGTTCTAGTATGTAGAACAGTACTGTACATCTATTGTGTCAGATACTTGTGTTGGTATTTCAGAGACTTGAATGAATAAATCATCCTGTCATGAAACTTTACTTATTCTAGTTGTCAACTACTGTACAGTTGACATAAAATATCAGAACTGACATCCATCAAATTATGATTTAGAGGGGCGTGAAGAAAAAAGGCATTCCTGGAACTCCTTTTTCTTTTTTCCCCCTTTCATTTATTGTGCCAGTGTATAAAATCTGTCACAGGAAGGTGCTGACTTATTTTTACACTTGTGTGTATAACAATTTTTTGTTTTGTAGGAGGCTTAAATGTAATTATTAGGTTTAAAACAAGAATTAAGTATTTCATGTTTCTTTTAGTGTTTATTCTTCACATTAAGGTGTGATGACTCCTAAAGAAAAAATTATTCATGTACCTTTGGCTGTCATTTTTTGTGAGTGGTTATTCCAAGCAGTTAAAAGAATATTAGCTTTAAATTCCTCTATTTGATGAGTTGCTTCTTCCCAGTATCTAATTACACTGTATGTTTTCAGTGTTTGCAGAAACATATGGTATTTTTAGCATCATATTGATACAGATATTTTTAGTATCTGTAGATTAGTTTCAATTAGTGTTCTTCATCACTGCCCTGTTCAGTTGGAACACTTAACATGAGATTTTGGGAATGAGGCATTCATTTGCTCTTGTTAAATGGCTGTGTGGGCTACATTCTTCACTATTGACACATTATGTAAAGTTGGAATGAAAAGCTAAAGAAACATGTTTCCAGTGATGCTATTTCACAGGGAAATGTATATATTTTACTAGAAAAAACGTCAGTGTAGAAATGTTTTGTGTCACTGACTTAATATCTCGGTACAGAATTAATAAGAAAGAAAATACATTTACAGTAATATTTTATGTTAGTTGTAATGTCAGACCAAAAATAATTCTGTCTTCAGTGACCTTTAGATACCTGTGGAACAATAAACACAGCAGATGCACGTTTTATGAAGATTAGCTGTCAGTATGAGGAGATTAATTTTGATGGGATACTAGCCTTGACATACATCTGTTTATTCTTTTACTTGTGGTTGCATGCTTTTAAGAAACTTGTATGCTGCTGCCCATGTTTTTCATTATAAAAGAATTGTGTTTGAGAGTTATGCTGTCTGTACTATTTGGTTAAGTCTAAGCAGTGGACGTGACATAGACTAAATGTTTTGAGGTTTCATCCTGTGTGTAACTGGGCCAAATATAAAGAGGAATTCCAACTCATTAATATGTTACCATTGTGTGTGAATTCAAGATGATACATGACCTTAACTGAAACTCTGTTTATGGGGTAAAAGAACCCCCAACACCTAATGTTTAATTTAAATGTGGTGTTTAATTAGGAATATTGTTTTATCCGGTTCTAAACTGCTGTGCTGTGCATTGCTGGTCATATTTGACTGTTGCTAGTATAGAAACGCAGTGTGCCAGTTAGTAATGACTGAAGTGTCTTGTGTTCTTTTAAAACTTCAAGAAGGTATTTAAAACACAGGTTGCTTTCTTCCCAGATAATTGCTTTGAAAAAAAAGTCTGTGTTAAATTATGAATTTTTACCTTTTTTTTTTTTTTTTAACTGCTGTCTGAAGTTAATAAAAGTTTTCAGGATTTTGATTATTCCTTGTGATTATATCTATTACTTTGTCATTTCTTTCAGCTAGTTTCATTCACTGAAGGCAGTTTTGTTTTAGGGATGTTGAAGTCAAATGTGGAAAAAATAAAAATTCAAGCACCACTTGGCTTACAATGTGAATATTGAGTGGCAATCCCCTTATCCCTGATGAAGCAAGAAAAAAACCCTGACTCTTAAACACTAATTTCAGCAAAGTTGAATATTTAATTACATGGTTGTATATGCTTTTCAGAAGCTTTTGCTAAAAGAGGGAAACCATAAATTTGCCTCCTAACTCAGTTTTTTAAGTTTCAGAAAAATCTGCTATTTTGTTGTAACTTCTGCAGTCGTGGTTTTTCAGTGCACCTTACTGATCATCCTGAGACTTTCTTTTTCCCCCCACTGCACCTATTTGACTAAAAAAAAAGTTGGATTTGCATAACCAGTAAATTTATTTTTGAGAACACATCTTCATCTTCAGGTTGTGTAATTGAAAGTGCTGGTTTAAGTCCCTGTTCTGCTTTGCACCATGGGAAACAGTGGAACTTAGCAGAAATTTGTGCAGTGTGGCTTTGTTTGAATAGTAGCCTGGGGGATGATAGAGAGACACTTCAAGTAATTTGGGCAGCTGGAGAATCCCAGGTAGGTGTAATGCCTGAGATGAAACAAAAGGTAATAGGAGACCGAGAAGAGCAGGTAGGAAGAGATTCCAGCATATAGTGGCATGTGTGGGGAAAGGCTTGTAATCACCCTTTGCGGGACCTAAGCTTTTATTTCTGTCTTGCTTTGTCACCTCAGAGCTTCAGAGATGTCGCTAATGCAGTACAGTTATGTAGGAAATACAGGATTAAATAGCTGGACAGTGGTGTCCTTCATGGTTGTCTTGGTGGATAACTGCCTTTCCTCCTGGCAGGAGAAAGCTCTGTGTTGCAACTTTCCCTGAACCTATTGAATATGTCTATAGATCGAGTTGGTCTGCACATTTGCACTTGGTCTGGTACTTCCAGAAATGCTGGATTTACTGCCTATGCAAATAAGGTGTGCCTACAGTTCTTCATCCACATGTCTGTGGATCTCAGGAAAGAATAGTCAGGAGTAGATTGTTCTGGCTGCTATCTTTGCAGACCTCTCCTGAGAGCTGGTCCTCATGATCAGTAGAATGAGCTATTTTGTTTAAATTGGAATGGTGCTTAACAATAATATGTATCTCAATGTACAGGTGATTAAGAAGTGTTACCTAGATTGAAAGTGCACCATAGATTTTCCAGAGACTATTCTAATACAGATTTATTTTTAGTTTCAGTACAAAACGGTTCGATTCATCAAAAGGATGCAGTAAATGATGATGATTTTGAGCCATATCTAAGTAGTCAGACAAATCAGGTAAGTGAACATTTCTTACTATCTTAAAGTTAACTTTGATGTTCAGCTGACTTCCAGACTTAATTTTTGGATATTTCTTACCATTACTGACTTGCCTGAATATACATAGAAATATAATTTTATATCATATTTTTGTCTCATCATATGATATCTTAAGTAGATGAAGTATTAAGAATTCTGAAAAAGCTTCAGTTAAAAAGCATGCTTTTCCCTTGCTCTTGTGCTTCTGCTCTAGCTTCAGAAAGATGCAGTTACAAGAAACTTGAGCTAAAAAACAAACCTCAAACCCTTATGTTTAAAACAAAATCGTCATTTTGGATGCATTCCAAAACAACAGTTTGATTGGCTCTGAGAATATATTAACTGCTTGGACATGATTTTCTTTAAAGGTGGTAGAAGTAGCTCACAGCTAATGGCATAATAGATGGAAGCTTAATATCACTACAGCTTGGTACAGCTCTTCTGCCAAGAAGCTAATAGCTTGACTTCCACAGCTGTGAAGTGCCTCTGAAAGTTAATAGGAGTTGTGTTAAGTTTGCAAACTGGAGTGATCTTGAGAGAGAGAGACAGTGCAAGTTATTAAAAGACTAAGAATTTTGCTTGCCTTCCCTTTATTTTCAAATAATACAGCATTAAGGAAGCATCAGCTAGAGGATGATATGTGCAATTTTTTCTACAAATCAACACCAGAAATCATATGGGGATAGTCCTTGAAGTGTCTCAAGAAGTAAATTGTGTGATTTCCCAGCAGTCTATCTGGTGTAGTACTGATTTAATGCCCATTTTCCATAGCATGGATATGTTTCCTTTTTTTTGTTGCTCATCCTGAAACAAACAGGCATGCGTGCCTCCATTTCACTGTAATATTCTGTTGAAGTCTCCAATTAGAAGTGAGAAATATCTAAGAATACCACAACTTCAAAGTTGCAGCTATTTTTCTTTAGTTATGAAGGTACAGTTATGACTTGTTTTAGAGTAGCTTGTTATTTTTTCGATACTCTTGGCATGGAGGCATTTTAAACCTAGCTTAGTAGCTAAAAATGAGGATAATGTTCCAGAACAAAAGGGGGCCCTTTAATGCTTTGAGAAGGTCTGTTGAAGAAATGGCCCTATCTGAGAGATACCTCACTTGTCTTTTATGTTGTGGGGAATGGTGGAAGTTACAAATACATTCACATAACCCTTAAAAATGTTTTGGATTGTATTACAGTTTTTTTCACCTGAGTATAATTATCAATATTGCTGATTTTTAAAATTTTATTTTATTTCAGAGTAACAGCTATCCACCAATGTCAGACCCATATATGCCTAGCTATTATGCTCCATCCATTGGATTTCCATACTCTTTAGGTGAAGCAGCATGGTCAACTGCAGGTGACCCTCCGATGCCATATTTGACAACTTATGGACAGATGAGCAATGGTGAACACCATTACATACCTGATGGTGTATTTAGTCAACCCGGGGCATTAGGAAATACCCCTCCATTTCTTGGGCAGCATGGATTTAATTTTTTTCCTGGGAATGCAGACTTCTCTACATGGGGGACAAGTGGATCTCAGGGACAATCAACGCAAAGCTCTGCTTACAGCAGCAGCTATGGCTATCCACCTAGTTCTCTTGGGAGAGCCATAGCAGATGGACAGGCTGGATTTGGCAGTGATACTCTGAGCAAGGTGCCTGGGATTAGCAGCATTGAGCAAGGCATGACTGGACTGAAAATTGGTGGAGATATGACGGCTGCTGTAACAAAAACTGTAGGTTCAGCTCTGAGCAGTACAGGTATGACAAGCATTGCAGCTAACAGCGTGCCCCCAGTTAGCAGTTCAGCACCTAAACCAACCTCATGGGCTGCAATTGCAAGGAAACCTGCTAAACCTCAGCCGAAACTCAAGCCTAAAGGTAATGTGGGCATTGGGGGCCCTGCTGTCCCGCCACCACCTATAAAACACAACATGAATATTGGAACTTGGGATGACAAAGGGTCAGTGGTAAAAGCACCCCCAGCTCAACCAGTACTGCCTCCTCAGACTATAATTCAGCAGCCTCAGCCATTAATTCAACCACCACCACTGGTGCAAAGCCAACTGCCTCAACAGCAGCCTCAGCCACAGCAGCCACAACAGCAACAAGGACCTCAGCAGCAGGCCCAGCCTCACCAGTTGCAGCAGCAACAGCTGCAAAACCGCTGGGTAGCTCCTCGTAATAGGGGTGTGGGCTTCAGCCAGAACAACGGAGCTGGTAGTGAGAACTTTGGTTTAGGTGTTGTATCCGTCAGCTCCTCACCTTCTGGTGTGGAAGTGCACCCAGTGCTGGAGAAACTAAAGGCCATAAACAACTACAATCCCAAAGATTTCGATTGGAATCTGAAGAACGGACGTGTGTTTATAATCAAAAGTTACTCAGAGGACGATATTCATCGCTCCATTAAGTACTCTATCTGGTGTAGTACTGAGCATGGGAATAAGCGCTTGGATGCTGCTTACCGATCCCTGAATGGAAAAGGCCCACTCTATTTGCTCTTCAGTGTGAATGGCAGTGGACACTTCTGCGGAGTGGCTGAGATGAAGTCTGTTGTGGACTACAATGCATATGCTGGTGTCTGGTCTCAGGATAAGTGGAAGGGGAAGTTTGATGTCAAATGGATCTTTGTCAAAGACGTTCCCAATAACCAACTGCGACATATTCGCTTGGAAAACAATGACAACAAACCAGTTACCAATTCGAGGGACACTCAAGAGGTACCCCTAGAAAAAGCCAAGCAAGTGCTTAAAATAATTGCTACTTTCAAGCATACCACCTCAATCTTTGATGACTTTGCACATTATGAGAAGCGTCAAGAGGAGGAGGAAGCCATGCGTAGGGTAAGAGATCAGTGTCGTTACAGTAGCTCTTTTTTTTTCTGTTTTTGGAAACCTTGTTTTTCATTCATCTGGAATTTGTCTGCAGGTATTAAATGAAAAAGTGGTACTTTTTACTCAAAGTGTCTACTTGATATAACTGGCTCTTAATGAAAAAGTTTAAGTTCCTGTAACTTGTTTGTTAGTTCAGTCATCTGTTTAACCACAATACTAAGGTAGGCCTGAGTAAGCGGACATCTAACACATTCTACTTCTGCAATGCAAATGAAAACTGAATTGAGTCCATTATCCATAACTGAAGTCTTCCCTCTTCAATTTCTACAGTTTCTAGGTGTCACGAAAAGGACCAGAAATTAGAGAAGAAGCGTACTTTATTTAACATAACATTTCAATTCAAGTTCTGCTTTAATGAAATGTTAACAGCATGATTAGTGTGAAAAGCAGGTTTTCTCCTTGATTCAATTTGTTTTGTGGAACTCTGAAACACAGAAGTGATAGTGATGACTTGTATAGTGTCAAAATAATTTTTTGACCTTTCTGATAGTGCATTTCCTAAAAAAAAAGGTAATTTGTAGTTCATTTCTGCAAGGAAGAGTAAATGTGATAACTCTGTAGAGGAACTTTTAGTTTTGGAAGCATTTCAGGAAACCAGACAAGGGAAAAGCATTTAATTCAAGCAGTTTTATAATACTGTGTACTTTGTCTTGTGTACCCTCCCTAATCATAACACTTGTGCTCACCATTGGACACAATACTTACTTTTCCTATATTTACTTGTTTTCCAGACTTGCCAGTAACTGTAAATGTATGGTTTGTCTCATGGTTAGAAACATTTTGGGAGCTGTTTTTACCAGATAGATGATATGCAAATGTTAAAAAAATGGGAGTTGCCATCAGTACGGTTTGTTGCTAGTGATCTCTGTTCATCATGTCATACCCCTCACTGAATAAAAACCCCCAAAAGTTTAGGGTTTATGCTAACTAAGGACCTTGAGACATGTGAAGTTGAGAATTTGTTCACTTGAAGCTGCTACGTAAAGAAGCTGGGAAACAGGTGAAATGTTTACTTCTTTTAGGTTTCTAGTACTGTGGTGGTTTCACCCTGCTATACATTCCTAATCCTTCAACATGTGCATTGCATCTCCTGTAGAACAGTGTCAGGCATACCCCAAACCAATTTTGTAGTTCTTTTGCACAACTGTGCAATAAATTGTTATGTTGAAAGCTTTCTGTTGTTGGGAGGCTAGATGAGTATCCCAGTTGGGTTTGTAATGCCTTTTGCATTTTTTTCCTAAAAAGAAAATTGATTATGCCCTCAATGAGTATCATTACTTTGATGGTATCTCAATGATGAAGTGATGGACTGCTTTCTTAACTAATATTCAATATAAGGGGCAAACTTTGATTTTTTTCAGGCTTTGGTACAACTTCATCAAGTGCAGAATCACCAGCCAGTCAAGGGAGGTGATAGTTCCACTCTGCCCTGTGCTAGTGAAGCCTCACCTCGAGTCCTGTGTGCAGTTTTCAGTGCCACAATGTAAGAAAGACGAAACTATTAGAAGGGCCACAAAGATTGAAGGTTCTGGAGGGGAAAGCTGTGTGAGAAGAACCTGTGGACACTTGGTTTGTTCAGCCTGGAGGAGACTGAGGGGGAGACCTTATTGTGGTCTCATGAGGGAAAGTGGAGAGGCAGGCACTGATTCCTTCACTCTTGTGACCAGTGACAGGTTTTGAGGGAATGGCCTGAAGCTGTACCAGGGAAGATAGATCAGATAGAAGAAAAGAGGGTGGTTGGGCACTGGAACAGGTTCCCCAGGGAAATGGTCACAGCTCCAAGCCTGACAGAGTTCAACAAGTGTTTGGTCAATACTCTAAGGTAGATGGTGCAACTCCTGGACACAGAACCAGGAGCTGGACCTTGCTGATCCTCACGGGCCTTTTCCAGACAGTCTGATTCTGTGATTTGTTGTAATTTTGTAGTATTTCAGGAGGACTAAGATTATAATGTATCTCTGTAGCCTTCATGCTTAATTGTTTTCTAAATTTTCAAAATTTTGAGATATTTCACAAATAACTAGTTTGCTTCAAAAAGATCTCCTTTCTTGAAAAAAACAACTTCACAAAAGTCATAATTCAGACATGCCCTAGCAACTCAAGAATATTGTTTTATTTATGGTTTTTTTCCCTCACTAGTAGGTAAAAGCCACAAAATGTAATGAAGAGGAGCAATGTGGAATAGTGGAAGCATTTCTATGTGTGCTAAACTTAAAATTCAAAGTACTGAGTTCAGCTTTCAGTAGGTCTTGAACTAGATAAGTGTGATGATAGGTATTTGAGTGATAATGTAACATTGCTATTTGAGTACTATCTTCAGAGAAACATACAGTATCTGTATGACTCAAGTACTAATCTCTTTGTTTCTTTGTCAGTAGTTACCTTTCCCAACAATATTGAGAGAAAACATACTTGTCAAGATACTTGCAGTAGTGGCCATTGGCTCTTCTACAGCATTTATAACCAATTATGAAAAATTGCTTTAGAACTGTGTAGGTTAGTCATGAGGTTTTCTCTTTGCAGATGGATTTGAGGTGTGCCTTAAGCAAATTAATATAGACTTAAAATATAGGAAGTTCAAATTAAACTAATGACATCTACTGAGAATTTATCTTTAGGATTCTCTTATGACTGAATGTTTATTTTAAATCTGTTTTTTCTTTTATCACACAGTGTTCCAGCAATCTGTCTTTAAATTGTAAACATAAAATTGTTAACTCTTAGGATTCAAGTCTGTGAATGCACCAATTAATATTGTAAGCTCTGGTTTATGTTTAATTGATTGACTCTTTATTACCTAGTGCCAGCCAAACTTTCATGGAGCTGTATTTAAATATGTGCACTTTCTACTTGCTGTAGAGCTGTGTAAATTAAGTTCATGTTCATTTTCTTTGGCAGCTGTGGCAATCACTTTGTTTCCGGTGGTTGGGTCATGAAAAATATGCTTATAGGTGTTAATAAAATATTAAATGCATCAGGCAGCAGTAGTCCCTTCCATGTTCCTTGAAATTCAGTTCATATTTTGTTACTGCATAGGTGGTTACCAACTTTCATACAGCCAGCAATCTAAATATCGTAAACAGCAAATGATTTAGGGATTTAATTTACTTTGTAACTGTTCGTCATTACAGCCAATTTATCTTAAAATAATTGGTTGTAAAATTTTAATCTTAACAACTCAGAGGGATCAATAATTCATTTCCAATATGGCCTAGCAGTATGTTTTATTAAAATATGGCAGTATACTTCTGGAAGTACAAGGAATAGTCTCTGATAAACATTTAATTTCAGTAACTTTGCCATTTGATAAAAGTTACTTGAAAATGACAAAGAATAGTCTCTTTAAGCATAAATATTAGAACTGTAATGTCTGCCCCTGTTTGATGTAACCCTGGTGTGGGTAAGGTATCTACAGCTGGGCTTGTGCAGTAGTCATTCCCTTTCTCTTACAGCTCAGGTTCCAGACTTCTATTTTAAACATACAAATGCTGTGATCTTTTACCTAAGGATCAGAGAAATGAGTGATGCTTTTCATGAGTTCTGTCAGACATACATTGAAATAATCTGGAATTCCATTTGTCCTTAGTTAACTGCTGCTTTGTTGTGTAAATGTGTTTGTATGCATATTATTTAAAAAGATGTTTTACTGTCTTTCAACAGAAAGCTGTAATATCTAACTGAATGAAACAGAAATCTGAAAGTATGCCTTTTAAGATGACATAATTACATTTTAGAAAATAAAAGGTATTGAAAATAAAGAAAAACATTTGTAGTAGTAGCTTTGCATCTGATCTTCAGTAAGTAAATGGGTGAAAATAAAATGTGGCTCTGATTGAAAATGCAGCTGTTGGCAGATCATGACTTCCTTGCCCTCAGATAATGGCTTATTGCCTGTTGTCCTAGGATTTCTTTTGGTGCTTTTTGATGGTGAATTCTACTTTTGTAGCATATAGTGGGGAAAAAAGGTAATGGTTTCATGTAATTGTAGAGTGCTTTAGATGGTTTTCTTAGTGCAATAGTTCAGAAAAGTAATTGATTTTTATTCATGAGGTAAGATAGAAGAATTTAGTATGCATTTGTGTTTATCAAATTTGCACTTGGAATTTTTTTACTTTTCAGGAAGGCTTTAAATGGCAGATGAATAAGCATTTAAAATTTTAGCTTTCTTCTGTGGTATTACATATCTTGTAATAGAAATGGTGACATAGCTAGAACTTCTTGACTCTGAAAAGGAGTAATTTTTTTCCCCCTTCATTCTGATACCAGTGTAACTTTTGTTTCTCTGATAATTGGGTTGTTATCAGGCTGCAGTGTTAAGCAGTGTAACTCCTTTCCTTTCTATGACATTGCTGACATGGTGATTGATTTGATATTTCTTAAATATATCTCGAAGGGAGAAATCATCCATTAAGAGTGAGCCATAGCTGCTGCTTCTTCCTCTTAACCCCCAACCATCAATTACTATATTATAATGTCAAAATCAGGTACAGATCTATTGACAGATTTTCAGTCAAGGAAAACAGGTGATTGATGAAAATTTTTAATGCAGTTAAGTGATAGTTGTACTAAACAACTTCTAAAAGTTTGTGTATTTACATGTAAAAGAGGTTTATTTAATAAACATGAAACTATCTAAAAGAGGGCTATGTAATTAATATCTTCTGAGAAACACGTTCATTTCCTGTATACTTTTGATGAAGTTTCAAGGGACATTATTTTTCAATTTCCTCAACTTCGTATTTATCAAGAATGTCATCTTCATAATTGGAAGTGAGAAAGTAGAAACAGGAAACATTCCCTCCCTTTATAGTTGTGAGATGAATATGTACCCCTGATCATGGGAGAAGATTATTTGGAACTAGAATAATTTTGAGCATACTGCTCCAGAATTTCCTTTCCATGATTGTGTATTTATTTGCCGTATCTTCATTTGCTTTTGCATCTTCAGTCTTTTGGAAAAACTTAAAAATTACCTTCATGTTCTTATGGTACAGACACAGGCATTTCAAATGTGCCTGTTTTCTGTGCTTTTGGAAGAGTCAGTTGTTTCTGTTCCAAGGTATAGTTTAGAATTCATTAGAGGATAGGGATAGATGTTACATTGTGGTCTCTTACAGGGTGACCATGTAAGGGTTTGAGCAGTGATTGATGTTGCCTGCATTTCTCTAGTGGTGATGCAAGAGGGAAAGTGCAATATTGGACTGTTGAATAAAAGAGGTGGAAAGTAATTAAACTCACAGGCAGTTCATAGCAATACTTGCAAGCATCTTGTCATGTGTTTCTTTGAACTCCCTACCTGAAAATCAAGCCTACAAAGTCCTTTTTACAGAGTGGATTCAACTTCTCTGGGAGTGAAAGACCAATTTCTCATGTAAAATAGGGACCCCTATTGGAAAAGCTAGGAATATCAACGAAATGGTTTGCTTCAAAGCTAAGAGACCAGTCACTTTTTGGAGTCTAATATTTTATGTTCTTAAATATCAAGGCAGCTACCTAAGACAAGACTTCAAGCTTGAATTGAGCTGGATCTGTGACAGTTACACCTTTTCTAAATGCTTTGTCTTTTAGGTTGTGATTTTTAAAGCAAAGGAGAAATTGTAAATCTCTTGCTCCAGAGCAGAGGCAGAATATTAAGTATATACAGATAGCTGTAAAAATTCATGACGTAGCCTTCTGCTTCCTGCCACATCTCAGATTTCAGTGCTCTGTTAACAACAAATTGTCTATAACAGTGATGCTTTTCCTGCAGTTTGCAGGGAAGAAATATACCTTTGCAAGGAAATATACCTTTGCAAGGAAATCCCAACCCATCTGACTCTTCACAGCCTTGCTTCATTGATTCATACTGCAGGTGGGCTACCTATCAGAAACACAGTGGAGATTCCTGGAAGTGGTTTGCTGGAAAAAATGGGACTTTAAAACATAAATCTTCCATGTTTATTAAAGCTGTTCCTGTAGATTCAGTTGAACTAGGATTGTTTGTTGTATATCAAAACAGTTTTGCTTAAAACTTTATATTCATCTAGCTGAAATGAAACATTACAAAACTTAGCAGATGATAGGTTTTTTGAGCCCAGTTCTTTGTGAATTTTTCAGATATTTGGTAGTGTAGTTAATACTGATGAGTAGTTATTGTTTTGTTCTGTACCATATGGTTTATAGTCAGTTGTAAAAAGTAAATGAAAACATCTATGTTCACTGTATTTTCATATAAATAGGAAACCAAGATAAAGTAAGTTCATTTTTCCTCATGGCAGATTGGAATTTGAGTTATACCTATTCAAAGAGTACGAGTGGTGAAACTTAAAGAAAAACTGCCTGAGAAATTCTTCTTCAGTGTATTTTGTAAGCCCTGCAGCGAATGTTATTTCCTTTCCAAGGCTACCATAAATTCCTTAGCAGAGCAATTAAATAATGTGTCCTTGTTGCCCATGGGCGTCTGAGAAAAACTAACCCAGGTGTCAGAGTCATGTTTCTGCTTCTTTTGCTGGGACAGAGGTCATCACTAAATGCAGTTTCTATAGATTTGGTAAGAAGCTATCTCTTGTCAGTCTTCAAAAGCCAGTGTTATACTCTGAGCATTGTTAACAAGTAATAGGGAGTATCTGGAGGCTTGGTTTTTTTGTTCTTTTTAGTGATCTTGCTGAAATGGCTGTCTTGTAGATAATTAAAGTCTGATATTTCAGTGTGTAATGATGAACAGCGCTGTAGCAAAGCACTTGCTACTTGCAGTTAGAATTAGCTGATCTGTCACTGAAAGTATCTGCCTGGGAAGAAAAGACTGGAAGGGCTTTTCTGGCTCATGGATTCAAGCTTGGTTTCTGCAGAGCCTTTCCTTGTTTTGTGTTATCATATAGTGTCTTTAGGTAGTTGGGTTTCTTCCTCCACCTCTGCCTTTTGAATGGTTATACCTTGTGGAATTTCAGGTGGGGAATTACTTCTTACTGCCTTTGTCATTACCATAATAAAATAGTATGGTCTGTTGATGTTCTACTAAGTGTGTGAATTTGATCAAATTTAAATGTATTTATCTTTTTACAGTAATTTTTTCACATTTTTTCCTAATAGGAAAATACGTTTACAGGTATGTTTCGGTGACTAAGTAAAATGCCATCAAAACTAGTAGGAAGAGTAAATAAATTAGAAGTCTAGGTCTTCTGGCTTTTGCAGAATTTCTTAATATTTATGTGCTTGAGAACCTTATATACTGTCTGTAGTTAAACTGGTCTGCAGCAGCAGGGTCTCAGATGAGTATTAATTTGTAAAGCTTACTGGGAGAAGAAGCTACTCTGAAGGTGTAGAACCTTATTTGATTTTGTGTGTTAACTTTGATTTTTAATTTGTTCCTTGTGGTTTTCATGTTGGGTCAAGGAATAGAAGAAAATTAGTGTTTAGGGAGGGAATGGCATCTGCACAGGAAAAATTTCTAGGTTCATTTAATACTTCTAGAGACCTTTCTAATCTATTCCTTTCTTCCCTTTTCCCCAGAATTCCCAAAAGAGCTTCTCGGAGAAATATATTTAAGTATGTTTAGCAATTTCTGTGTTGAGGAGATGTGCCCTTCTTAGTTGGGGTTCAAGAGTGAGAAGTTAAAAAGGACCAATATTTTACACAACTTGAAAGTTTGAGTAATTTAGTTTATGTTAACAGCCAGTGATATAAACAGAGTAAACAATTTCTAGAATTCTTCACTTTTCTAGTAATCTGCTTTTCATTGTGGTTCTCAAGCACTAAGGTCGACACTTATGCTGTCCTAGCTTTAGTGGTACACTGGAGCGAAATAAATTGCAGATTATGGCTGATGCCATTAGTAAATGAGATTTCACGAGCTTTGCTGTGGCTGCTTTTCACCACCTCTACAGCTGCCTGCTCTGCCTCTGCCAGGTGTTTCTGCCCACGCAGCACAGTTGGCAGAGCAGATGAGTGCCCGTGGCTCACTTCACAGAATGCAGTCTGACATGTTCGCTTACATTGCAGATGAGCAGGGCTTCTAAGTTGAAGATTAAATCACAGGTTCCAGTAAAGCAGTTTCTGTAGCTGTTGTTAGAATGCTCCCCCTTGGGAGAGGGGCAGAGTAGACAGCTCCAGGCATGAACGCTTTGAACATCACAGTAAGAGGCAGAGGTTTGGCAAAATTCTAGGTGGGTGGTTTTGTTTTTTTTTTTCCAATTATAGCTGATAGTCTGGAGGGATAGTGTGGGAACTGCAATTGGCCTGTGTAAGTTTGCAACCCTGGATAGCTTCCAAATGGACACCTTGAAATGCTTGCACTTTCAAGTACTGTAAAAATCAGCCAAAGTCATTCTTTCAGATCTGCCTTTCCTGACCTTGAGCTTCAGTTTGTGGAACCTTGGAAAAAAAAATACAGCCAAAGACTGTAGTAGCTTCTTGTTCTTGTTCATTTGCATTTACATGTAGACTGCTTAAAACGAGGCTTTTTCATTTACCTTCTTTGTGGCAAAGAAACCCCAAAGTCAGGGTTGTGTGCAAGGGTTTCTTTCAAATCAAATCAGGAAATGTTTTTGTTGCTTTGAATTTTGAAATTTTGTTAGCACGGAGATTTCATTATATCTGAGGATAAATTATACTGCAGCTCCTTCTTAGCATGGGATCATTCAATTAATGCTCTAAATTCAGACAACTAAAATTTGGAAGTAAGTCAGCTTTGCAGTTCGGACCAAGGTAATGTCATCATTTTGTTTGTAATGGATCGATGCACATTTTTAATGCCTAAGCAGTTTTTAGATTCACCTTTATTTGGTTTGTGCAGAAAGTTATTTACATGTGTGAAATATGCTTGGCATATAGTCTGCAGCTGACAGTACCTTTAACCAACCAGTATGTTCCCATATTGTCCTGATTTGAATGGTACTTAATTTCCATGTCCTGTTCATAAACTCCCCCTAAAGCTGGGTAGTCTGACCACGGTGAGTTCTGAAGTGACGTTGACCTTTGGGAGGGAACTTAAATATACAGAGAAGGTTTCCATCCAAGAGCATTGCAAGAGATGTGACAGAAGTTTTGCTTATCTGAATATAAGAAATGAAATTAATTGGGTAAAAGAGAAGTGGTTATGCTGGAAACCTTCTGGAGGTAAAGTCTTCTGTTAGTTTGTCTATAACCACAAAAAAAAATAACCCAACAAAACTCAAACATAAACCAAAACACCCAAAAACCCAGGAAAATTACTTTTTGAGATAGGAAAATACGGTGGTCCAGGAGTGTGATCTTACTTGGGAGCTGGGGAGGGGTTTGGTTTTGAATGGAATACCACTGCCTGTGTTTTGAGTAAATCAGGTCTTCTTTCTCTCTGTTTTGCAGTACAGACTGCCAAATGTCACTGATACCAGTATTTGAACAATGCACTGTTCACTTGCATTGAAAAATGTCATGCTTATGTGTCTGCTTGAAGTATTTAAATATAAATGTAGTAATATATTTAATTTTGAGACTACGGGAAAGATGTGCTGATATTTTGAAGCCTTTTTTTCTCTGTAGAAGTCAAAGCAGATGTAAAAGTTGCAACACCTCCTTTATTTCATCAAGTGGAAAAAGGTAGTCAGGCTATCATTCCTTTTCTACTTTGAATTTTTATGAGCTTAAATACATTTTGAGTTGAGAGCTTCACAAAGCATAGTGTTGGTCAGTTTGTAGTACAGCAGTTTGAAATCCAGAGTCTTTCTAGACAGCCTGAGTCAGTGCTTATGTATGTAATACTTGCAAATGGACAGGAACTGATGGTTTTAGTTGTATATAGGTTGTGTTTAAAATTGTTATATATTTTAACACTGCAGTTTCATAGGCTCCTACTTACTACCACAGGAGTGTTTTTCAACACTTTGTGTAGTTCTTGCAGTTGAAGTCTGCTAATATTAGAGGAATAATCTGAGATGTGCCTGAGCAGGCTATTTTTGCATGCCTTACATGCATAGTGAGGCATGAGGCCAGTCATCATCTGCTTTCAGCCAAGAGTGCATTGTTAAGATATCAGCTTGTATTAATTACTGATACTATCCATCTTAAAAAGCAGTATCTTACTATGAAAATATTAGTTATGTATTTTTGAACTAGAAAAAACAATTTTCTAGCAGAACAATGCAAGTATTGCTTTCACTTTAAATATACTGAAATTCTGCTCTAGCAAATGTCCATTCTTAGACACATAGCTGCTGGGACCATGAGCTGCTCATTGTGACCCAGACTGGGCTGTATTGTTTTGATTTTCATCTTGAAGCAACTTGGACATCTGTCTTGGAAAGGGCTAGATCACCAGTAATAACCAGTACAAATGTTGCATACCTTCTTCTTTGAATAGACTTTTTTTGGAGAATCTATGTGGGGTCATGTGCTCATTTGCAATTTTCTTAAATAGTTTCTAGCATAATAAAGTTTCAATGTGGTTTTGAAATCATTCAGATGCCTCCTGGGTTATTTTGTTTTCCCTGCTATGTTATTGTTCCATTTATAATATGCAATAATAATAAAAATATGGAGAGATATTTTATACTTTTTATTCTCTTTTAATGGGGATGGGAGCCTACCTCTCTTCCATGAAGTTATTCATATATTTCTTTAATGTGCTCAGTTGTACGTATAAAGAAAGGTATTATGGAAAATGCTGTTGAAAGATAAGGTCTTAGTTCTTTACACTGACCAGTGTCTTTTTACAGGCTAGAACATGTATTATGAAGGCAACAATATATAGTTTGTTGATCAGTTTTTATTTTTTTCCTAGAGGTAGTCATAATGCCAAGGTGTATGTTTATCATGAACTAAGTGGAGAAAATGGAGAATGATGATAAAGCACTCAGTGGAATTTATTCTGTTAAACCTGTACCACAGAATATGGATTTGTTAGCCCCTGATGGTTACAGTGCCATTAGTATTTTAGCCCTAAATGCCAAATGTGGCATCTCACAGTGCTGTGAGGGCTGTCTAGTTAATATGGTCCTCACTGGGCTCAGGCTCACATTGAAGTGAGGTTTCTTTGTAGCCATTCCTATTTCACTGAGTTTTCATTCTGTTATTGAAAGTAATTTCTAAAAAAGGTATGCATGGTCTTCCTAAAAAATATATTTTTCTTGCCACTTGAGCATTTGTATGGAGAGTGAGGTGTTGGGCCAACTAGTTACTTTACCATTTGGTCTTAAACACTTTTTATTATATAGGGCTTTGACAGAGGTACCTGGGAATACCATTTTTTCAGGAATATAATGGATGGAGAGTAAAGCATTTTTTGACAAGCTAAGCGGAAGATTTAGGATTCATCTTGCCTTGTTTGTAGATCCTTTGGTCTCCTTGCTCAGTTCACTTTGTGCAATATATTTCACTGTAAGTGAATTAAAACTGACATAAGTCCTTTTTTTGGTAGCAGTTTTTTTGGAACATGTTTGCCTTTTAGTTTGACATATACTTCTGTGTTTCTCTTTAAGAAGTTGACTTAAATTGTATTATTTCATATTCCTGGAAATAATTGAAGCTTTTTCCTTGAAAGCATGTTGCCTGATTTAGCTAAATTGCAAGCAATGAAAATGGTGTAATGAAAGAAAAGCAGACAATGTCGATCTGTGTGTATTAACATGATTGTCCTTTCTTGTTTTTGTTTTTTTTCAGGAGAGAAATAGAAACAAACAATAACTATACGGAGATGTCCTGCTAGAATACAACACTAATGATGTAGACTCTGGAAATGCCTAATATGTCTAAGAAGACGTTATTAAAGCTTTTTTCTGCTTAAGGTGACATCTTTGAACACTTTAACACGAAATTGACTCTTCTTGTAATGGTTCTCATCAGTGCATCTGCCCTTATACTCTCTCACCAAACACACTTGAGAACTGTACCTTCGTCAAGCACTTTCTGTCCTGAAGCTTTTACCAGTATCTGCTGTCTTTTGTATTTATGCATCCTAGCTAAGGCACAGGAGACCGAACGAATGCAAGGATTCATTAACTCTTTGAATTTGTTAAATACTAACATTTAACCATTAGAAGTGGTTCAATGATGTGAGATTCACATTGCTTCAACTTAATTTTTTTCTTTGTTGTAGTTTTTTTAATTGTCAGTTTTTAGCTATTCAACAGATTAAAAGCAAATCATGCCATATTTAGTCCTGGAGTAAAACTCAAGTCTAAATGTTCATGTGAAAATTATTGTAGTAATCTTTTAATATGGCAAAGCAACTTTAAGCTGCAGTTTAGCCAAATGAATCGTAACATGAAATTATAATAGAATGACATTTCCCTTGTTTCAAACTGTTTGGTGTAAGAGAATATTAATATGCAGCTTGGTGGACACCACCAGTTAATGCACATTTCTTTATTTTTTTTTCTGTAACATGTATACTGAAAAAAGTGCATTTGTCTGAGGAACTGTTTGTTTGCTACCACTCAATGAATCTCAGTTTTGAGTAAATGTACCTCAGTCTAAATCAGACTTTTTATGACCTTTATAACTACATTTAAAATAATCTTTAATTCCTATTTCTGGGTGTTTGCAAGCCTGACAGATTGCTATCATGAAAGTGAAAATTTACTCCTCTAGGTGATTCACTAGCTAAATAAACATAATTCTTGTTTAGCAAGCATATACTGTTTCTCAGATTTTTTTTGTTTCGTTGTGCCAACGTCGAGGTGTTTTTCCCCCATTTGAAATTATTTTAAGAAAAATACTTTGGTCCGTGGAGTTGACATATTGATAACCATGTTGAGATGATTTTTGTTAGAACCATGCAACAAGAGTTTTATAATACATATTAAATGAGCCAATCCTGTACTAATTTTTAACCTCGAAAGAGTATATCTTCTGTTTCAATTCATATAGCAACACATTCTGTCTGCTGGAAGGGAATATTGAAAAACTGTTAAGCGGGTGTATTGACTGTACAAATTACTGAACAACCTGTACCAAACTCCAGGGATAGCTTTCCCTTTTTAGAACAGCAATGTAGAAGTCAGATATCTTATAGCTTAAAAATAGCAGTAGCACATATTATTTGAACATGTTTCAAGTCTTACTGTCTGACACAGATGTTTATATTGTGTTTCAAGTCCTTTACGGATTTTGGCAGTCAGAGTTCTGGAGCTTAAGTAGTGAAGGTTTGTCTTCAATACAGATGATTTTGCTGACTTCTGATTTCTCTCTTCCTAAGCCCTTTGCACTCTTACAATCATGCAGACACAAGAAGTTCAGTGCACACTTCTTGCTCATTATTTTTAATACTGTTAGAGACCGCAGAGTAGAAGATATGAAGCTTGTTTTTTTTTTTTTTTTTACTGCCAGTTATCTGGAAGCTCAAAAGGGAAGCTACTGCTGTATTTTGGAGTAAAGAAGCAATGTCACTTAAATGTTGGATGTGTCATAAATAGCAAGTGGTGTAAGGGAGGGATAAACAAAGTGCATACTGTAAGAGGAGACTAGAAGACAAAGGTTTCAAGCCCAATCCCTATGAAATTTGGCTTCAGCCCAAAAATTACTGCTTCCATGTGTATCAGTTTCTTGCTAACAGGTTTTATAGCTATTTGTTTCCCTCTCTGGGCTGATTTATTCCAGCTGTCACTGATCAGCTGAAGTGGCAAAGATCAATGTTGTGTGTCCAAAGAATGTAGTTCGTCTGTGATCCCTCAAGGTATCAGCATGTTTCTGGTTCTTTGTTACAAAAATATTTTATGAAAACTCCCAGAAGTTCCCAGTTACCAGAAAGCTAATGTTGGAGTCAAGCATTCAGGAACTGATTGCATGTGCAACCCTAGTTTGATTTCACTGCAGTATTCATATTTTTGCAGGCTTTGTTAATATCTCATGCCTTACCCCTTGCCTTTTTTATTTTGATAGCATGAGCACTGCTCTTATATTGAATCAGGTTGAGTACCAGGTGGGTTCATCACTCCGTTGCAGGCTTTGAAAGCTGTGAAGATGAGACAGGATTGTGAGAGAGGGAGGTGATCACATTTAGAGAGCTGTGACAGTTCTTACACTGTTCCAAGATTGTTAGCAAATCTACAAATAGAAGAGTTTGATTGCTGATGGTGTTAGTCATGTTGCGACCTATTTGCTGACTGCTGAGAGTTTAGTACGTGCAGCTGAAATGAAAAGGAATTTTATGTGCATATGAAGTACTGTAAAAATAGTATATAACATTGTAAAATCAGCTGTGGAGTGCTGTATTAGTTAATGGACATGTGAAGCTTCTAGCCTTCAGCTTCCTTATGCACAAGTTCTTTTCCTCCAGAAAGAAAAGGAATGGTGCTTATTATCTCAAATAAATGTAGAAATGCCTTTTTTTGGTCTGATTTTTCAATACAGTGAAGGTGTTACAAGGGTTGTTTTCTAATTTACTAATGGAGGAATCAGTGGAACCCCTTTTCTGTCCCTGATGCCGCCTCCTTTGTGCCAGCTTTTATTTTCCCATGATCCAAACGGAGCCAGTTCAAGCTGTTTTCTGCTGCTTTAACGATTGGCCAGTTCTCTGTGATGTTAGAGGTTTAGAAGGGAGATGGTGGGAGGGTGAGAAAGAGATGTGTTCTTCCAGAAGCAGGTACCCACTTTTGAATAGGCTTAGCTGCACTACAACAACACACCTGGGGTTGGTGAGCCAGAGATGCAGCAGAAGATTTAAAAGATGGAAAAGCTCCCCAGGGGAAAAACCCAAAACCAGTTGTGTTTCCAGTGTAAGATTTTGGTAGTGTACAAGTGAGGTATGATGTTGTCACACATTAGTGATATGAGGAGGAGGGAGGAAGTGCTGGTATTCTCCATTTTCATTACTTCTTCCAGTCTGAGGAGTTCTAAGAATTGTCATAGAAAGTTGCTGTGGAAAAGCTTGTCCTACCAATACAAGTGGACAAACTAAGATTGTAAGAGTTTTGCTTACCTTTGAGCATCTTTGACTTTGTAGCATCAGCATCTTCCATGTAGTTTTTTTTTGATATTTGACAGGAATAATTTCTGTCAGTTGACCATGCACATTGCTGGCTTAAGGAAAATCTCAGCACTACTTTAGTTCAAGGGACTTGGCTTGAGAAAACGTCGATATTCACAACTAAACAAATTTCACTTCTTCAGGTATTTTATTCTATGCTTAATTTATGAAGTACATACTTCTCTACATTCTCTTTCTGTTTTTTTTCTTTTTGGCTACTCTGGCAGTTTCAATGTTCACTGTCTGCAAAATTTAGATGCAAAAGCCCCTTGCCAAAATTATTCCAGATAAATCTATAGCACCAAACAAAAGATAATGTTGAGGTCAAGTGCAAATAATGTAATATTTAGGAGGAAGCATCTTAAATATTTTTCATTGTTTAGTCCACGTTCTATTTTTAAGTTGCTTTCTATTTCATAGGAGAATTTGCACACTCAAAATGTATTCACAGAATGGGTCGCTTTGGAAGGGACCACAGTGGGATCACTTGGTCCAACCTCCCCCTGTGCAAGCAGGGTCACCCTAGAAAATTCCTAACGAAATCAGTTAGCATTTTTCCTAGCTGAACCTGAGTTGAAGGAATAGTGTTTTGAATTCTGTAAGTAGCAGTTACCTTAATTTTTCAAAATTTCTGGTGACTCTTTCACCAGAAATATTTTTACATACTTCGTCTGATTGTAGTGCAGTGAAAATCCAGTGGAGACAGTCTTTGAGTTTTCTCCAGCACTGTTTTTTAAATGAATAATTCTAGGCATTCAAATGCAAACCACCCTTTAGGAGTGGTTTTCCAAAGCCATTTCTACTCATTTTTCTACTATTTAGTTAAGGAAATACACAAAGATTTTCAATGTCTTGTTTATCCTTTTATAGGGTGAAGATCCATATAATTTACTGATAAATTAAGAGAGATTAAGAGAGTGGTTCTTTCCCATCTAGGTGTAGCAAACTTGGTTTCAGTTTTGTGGGTTGTTTTGTTTTGTTTGTACCATTACAGTGTGGTGACTTAGATGAGAATTCTTTAACATGAGAGTTGACCATTGGATCATGTTTAGTATGTTGGAAAGTTTCCTCAGAAGCAACCTGTTCACATCTTTAGTTGTTCTATTTTCCACCTGACACATTTAGTGTAGTTCAGCATGGGAGAGAAAGAATTTCTCTATGGGTCATAGGAATCCTAAGTAAATGATTTTGGTCTCATATACAAATACTGGTGTACAGCTGGAAGGCTTTCCTCAAAGCATCTGTTCTATACTGTCTGTTCTACTTCACATATTTTAATAAAGTGCATTTTAATATGATGAATATGAACCTTTCAGTTCACAAATTTAAATTTGTATCTAGTCCAGGCTTTCAACAGTATTTCTCTCCTCATAATAATCATGAAGCATTCTTATTAATGATACTGTCAATGTCCAGGGTTCTCTAAGCAAAATATTAATAATAAAATTTGCTGCTTATTAATATTAGGAGATGCCTTATGTTTGTGTTACCTGTTCTTTTCTGTCTGCAAAATTTAGATGCAAAAGACCTGCAAGTGAAAATGTAACAAACAGGAGTCAATGACTAGTTGGATGTCTTCTCCAGTCAATTTACTTATATATTTCAAAATAAACTAGTTCTGCCACACAGAGTGCAGATGGGTGGGTCTTCACAAGTCTTCCTCCAGAAGTCTGCTCATAGTTAAACACCCAAGAGACAGTGTATTTCTTGTTCCCATCTAAGTAAGCATTCCTTTCCACTTTCCTACCTGTTCTGTGAAAACTCCACTGGTCTGCCAGCTGTTTCCTTTGGATGCCCATAAGGGAAGCCTGGCTTTGGATGCTGTTTTCACAATCTACAAAATAAATTTCTTGACTTCACTTATTTCCTTCTCTGGAGAGAGGAAGTCTTCTGATGGAGTTTAGCTTGTCCCAGTCTGCCTTGTTTGCCCCAGTGTAAGTAGAGAAATACTGCTTTTATAACTGGATTAATTCAGTCTTCTATGTGGTGTATGCCATTTTTTAAAGTTAACTCTGCAGCATTTTCATTCAGAAGGTGGAAACAGAAACGGTATTTCATTGGAATTTAAGGACACAGTAATCAAAATACAAGGGTCCACTTTTAAGTGTTCTTCTGAATTTTAGTGTTGGTGATAACCCAAGTGTTAACAGTGAGAGCTTATAAGCTGTTTGCATATCTTGTGTGCTTTTGCACTTGTCATCCTAATTAACATCCTTTGCCTGTAAAATTAGTTTGTAACTCTTAAGAAACTTTTTTTTTCTTGTTGCTTTGAGTTTCATCCACCCTGGGAGACCATAACTTTTCATCTGCCTACACAAGTTTACGTGCGTCTTGAGAATGAAGTGGATGTTCATGTAAAATGAAACAAGATACTCTAGATCGATGACTGTATTTAAGTTGAGCTTATGGACTTCCAATGCACAAGCTGTCTTGATTTGTGCCCTCTTAAGTGAAGCATTACACTTTCATCTTAAGCGCTGAATTTATGCATCCTTTCTTTCCTGTTCTGCAAACATCTGAAAGAACCTCAGATGTTAAAAAAAGAAATCCTCCCTTTATGCTTATTCCAGGAATAAAAATTTCCAAACTAAGCATTTGAGCAAGCTAAATGGAGGTTTAGCTTTAGTTTGAGCTAAGCTATTACATTCCAGCAAAGAGGTGAGATTAAAGGTTGTAGATAATTCATTATCTACTGTAATTGTATCTCTACCATTAAAAAAAAAAAGCAGAAATGTTATTTTGCAAGAATTAATAGATGCAGCTGCTGTTCAGTGTTACCCAAGAATCCTAATGGGATTTGCATCAGTTTGGATTAGCAGCTTTGAGCAATAAGTGGTGAGAGGACTGGGATCTCTTCTTCCAGAAATAAAGAATTGTTAAATTGGTTAAAATTCAGATGTTTGTGATGTGTGACTGGAATACATTGGATGTTAAATCTGTCCCTCTTCTGATAGTTACCTGGAAAACATGGCTACTAAATTCTTAGCATAATTTTTTAAACTTAAGTTGACTGCCTGTTTGTTTTCAGCTGCTTAACTGATTTGCAGCTCAGTTCTCATGAGATGCTTCACTGGGTCTTGTGTGTGTGGTGCTTCATCAGTAAATGCGTAAAACTGTATTTAATTTCTTCAAGTTAATGTAATGTAATTGCTATTAACTTGATCTGTATTACATTCAGCTTCATATTTGATGATAATGCTTGGTCTTTCAGTTGTATTGATCTTCTTTAATTTCAAGAATACCACATGCAGAACAAGTCAGAGAATTTTTTTAGTTACTGAAATTTATGCTTCTTTTAAATGTTAATAAATAGCTATCATTATCTGCTCTTTGGATTGCTAGTGAGTATTGATGTTTTTTTTGAAAACTGAAAGTCAAAGATGGAGATAGGAATGCTTGTCTTGGGAAGTAGATGAAATGCTGGAATACTGAAGAGAACTCAGAGCTATGTGAGATAAAGGATATTAAACAGCCAGGAGAGTGTTGTGAAGTTGGGTCTTCATTCTCATTTCAGTGTAGCTTTTCAGATGCTGGAACAATCTTTTGAACAAAGAATTAAAACTAAGTATGTTCACACAGTCCAGTTGAACTCCTAAATTGGTCTGCATGCAGCTGGTTTTTTGTTTTGTTTTTTCCCCCCCATTTATCTCTCTTCTTCATTTTACTTCACATCATGATTTTACTCTTGGTCTTACACCTGTTACAGTCTTAGCTTGCTTTCCAATAAAAAGTTCCCTGTTTCATCCATTCTTTCAGTAAGAAGTGTATTTTGCAAGGCTTGAAATGTTGTGTTCAGAGCATTGGCTGTTCCCCTGTCCCAGGTCATTGCTGCTGCACTAGGCTTAGCCAGCTGATCCCATGGTCAGTGGCATTTCTGTTCCTACTTAACGTTGGTTATCTGAAGAAGCTACTCAGTTACTGGTTTATTTCTGAGACTACAGACTGGCAATTAATGATTTGATGAAGCACTGAGATAATGCTGTAATGGCGTGCCCAGAACAGAATACTGTGCTGTGCTGAGCTTTTAAGTCACTCAGTGACAAGATTTATTTAAATAAATGAGCTAATTTTTCTTAAATTCTGGCATCAAAATACTGCTAGAGAAAGAGGAATTTATATTCACTTGGCAGTCAAAAGATAATCTTGAATGTGATACTTAAAATCTTTTATTTCTGTGAACATGGGTGTGCACAAATTTCTCCACTTTGTATTTTTTGAGAAACACATCCTCAACTAGAATGCACAAATGTAATACAGTCATTCTTACATTTATACTTAGTCAACCACCAGCAGGCATAAATTCATCTATATTTAACTAATAATGTAAAAATCCTATTATAATAAATCACATTTCCTACAGGAGCGTTGAAGGACATGCAAAGGGTGAGAAGCTTTAGACTTCAAAAATGGATGTCATTGGACTTACATGCTTCTAAATAAGACTGAGGAAATGGGGACAGTTGAAAAAAGAATGTGCTGACAGCTAATTTTTGTTTTGTGTGTGTGTGGTTGCAAAAGGGTTAAATAGAAGTCAGTAGTGCTGGGATACATGGAAATCCTAGGGAAAGGACCATGAAGATAGAGGAGTATTAGGAACTGAAAAAGATTTAATGAGCAGGTACAGGATACAGAATGTGCAGAAATGTCTGCAAAGGGGTCTTGAAATAAAACTGTTGATAAGAATTAAGGATTTTTGAGTCTAGAGTTTGATCTGGAAGAAACAATTGTAGTACAAGTATTCCATCACACTGGTAGGAGTGAAGAGGTGGAAATACCAGAGCATGCTCCCAGGATGGCTGCAGTTCTCTGCTGGTTGCAGCTTTCCTCACAAAGGTAAGAGCTTGACCTTGAATCACTTCTGCCTGAGGAAGGAAGTCAAGAGGGAAACATCCAGGCTGGTAAGTAATTTATCCTCTAATCTGCTAGCAAAATTTAAAGAAGGATGAGCTCTTCAGCTTTTCGAAGAGAAGAACTGCTGAGTCTTAAGGGAGACTAAACCTCTGAGTATGAAATTTTTCAGGAGAGGTTTAAGATTAAGTTTTAGCCTTCCCCTGTCATCTAGCTCACATCACGAATAATAAAAGGCTCATTGTTGGCTGGTTTGGATCCCGTTTTGTAGGTCTCCTTACAATCTGTATGGAATGCTCTGATATTGCAGAGAGTTTTGAGGCCATGTTCTTTTTAATCACAAAGCTTCACAGACTTATGATGAGCCCAAAGTCCATGGCCAGTAATGTCACAAAGACTAATATCCAATACAGATCAAAATAAAATCTTCCTGTAATGTTAACACAAAAAAAGCATGCCTATATCAGTCTTCTACCCCAATAGCTAAAGAAATGCACCAAAATATTGGATGAAAATAAGATGTATTAAATTGCACAGTGTACATTTTTTTCTTATTCTTTCTAAATCAAATTACTATCAACATTTCTTTGTTATTTAGTGTTCATAATATTGTGCTCAAAAAAGAGTATAAAAATAGATGTGTGAAATATGTAAATAAAACTGAATTTTTTTTTTTTTCCTGAACTGTGATCCAGAAAGTATGAAAAGACACTTCAGTCCTAAGTTTTAACAAATTCAAGGAGTTTGTTGCAGAAATATTTTAAAAACTTCAACTCAGCCTTTTTTGCATTTTTTTCTTTACAATTAATAAGAATGGATATGAGAGTTGGACCGAAAATCTGGCTAATCTGATACTCTGCCTCTGACTACAATCAGTTGTGAGAACAAGAAGAGCAGTGTGAGAGCAAGGAAAGAAGCTGCTTCCAGCGTGCTCACCTAACCTCCAATTTGCTGAGATTTCCTGAATGAATACCCACCCTGGATTTTTAGTTCATTGAATTATTTCAGTGCTTTATGGTTTGTGGATTAAATAAACAGTTGCTCAACACAACTTGAACACACTCAGAAAACCTTTAAATGAAGAGAATTCTGTAGCAAAATGTAATTTTAAAAAAAAAAATTGTTATATCATCTGCAGCAGCAATATGATTCACTTGAGAGCCAAGAACAAAAAAGTCCACCGAGAGCTCTCTCAAAAAGGACAAAGTTAAGCATGGATTTTCTCTGTTAAAAATAAACTTTAACCAAATATGAAAAATTATCAAGGTGATAAATTGAATGTTATTCTACAGGCAAAATGGCATTTACTTTGCAAAATTAAATCTAGGCTGCACTTGATAGAAATGTGGTTGGAAAGTTTCTATTACTAGGTGTGTCTAGAAGGGCTATCCACAGAGTTTTCACACTTTGTTTTCCCTTGGAAAAATACCTCACAGCTCCAGCAATGTTACCTTTGGAGCATTGGTCAAAGTTTCCATCTTATATGCATTTGATACTACAGAGGAAGCATTCTAAAGCAACCTACAGGAGAACTAAATATAGGAGTTAGACGGGGGCAGGCGCTGCACTCCCACTGAATCAAGTGCTTCTGTCCCTGTACACAGACAAAATGTACTTGATGTAAGGTTAGTTACTGGTCTGGGTTTCTTCTTCCCTATAGATTTCTTACATCATGCTCAGGTTGGGGCCTAGGCATATGGGCATAGGAAAACTTACTCCCATGTGAAAATTGGGTCCTTTGCTTTCTCAAGTAATTACTTGAGAAAATACTTTCTTAAATAAAAGTGAATCCAGGTTTTCCTCCCAGGAACTTCTGTTCCTGGAGCAGGGGTGAGATGCTGCTGGGTATTACCTCTTATATCCTACAGATTTTACCCTGAGTATTCATGTTTCTTTTTTCTTCAGCTCAGGGTAGAACCCTTTTGTAAGAGATTGAATTTCAAGTGTACCACAATTTACACAGAGCTCAGATTATTTTACTGCCACTATAGAGAGTTTATTATTTGTGAAAGAGTTACAGCTAGGATGGAAAAAGTCCTTTTTATACACTGTGGTCATTGGTTGTTACCTGTGCAGGTGCCCATCTGCTTGTCAGCATGTTAGGCACCTCTGCTGCCTGTGTGCCGACCTCTGCAGCACAGATCTGGCCCAGAGCTTTGCTACTTGGATTGGTCTCAACCAGGCTTTACCAGCTCAGCAGAACCCCTGGTCTGCTGCAGGTTTCTGACCCACAGCTGGATCACATCTGGGAAGTTCAAAGAAGGATCAGTTCAAATCCACTGGGTGAGCAAACAAAAAGATCTATCTGACATAGTGAGTGCGTCTGCAATGGGGTTGAAATGAGATTTGCCTTAAACTCATGGATTAACAGCATTACAGAAAAGGAGGGGATAGAGTTTATGGTGCCTCAGACTTTCTGTAGAATAGTAAACATCCTTTAACCTTCATGCCATGGTTTCATTGTGGGCTCTCCTTTATCTAGAAGGGGTTAGGGAATAAATTAATTGAGCATGCAAATACTGTTAAGTTTAACAAGCTTCTTTTGTTTCAGGCTTTCTGACACTTAGTTGATCCCAAGTCAGGATATTTTTTCCAGCTCTGTAGGCAGCGTCTGGAATAAATGCAAGAGGAGCTTTGGGAGGCTGTGTTCTCTCCTCTGTCTAAAAAAGCACAGAGTTAGAGTTGATCACTGCTCCCATCGACTAATTGTATTTGTCTCCTACCCTCTTGCATTCTAGCATCAAATACATTGAAGTGTCAGGTTTAAATGTGCCAAATAGTTGTGATGGGGTGTTTGTGGTTTTTTTTTTGTTTTTTTTTTTTCTCTGTAATATCAGCAATTCTTGTATGAAAATTGCTCCTTCCAAGCCTGATGGTCAGGAAAGTACTACAAGTAATGCCAGTAAATCAGAAAGCTTACAGCAGTTGGGCCCAACTCAAGGAAAGGAAGATGCAACTTCTTATAAACATGAGTGTAAAAAGATTTAATCTGGAGGGCATGTAATACATAGATCACTCTTATAACTGTGTATCTGATAACAAAATTCCTTACAATCCTTTACTGTTTTTTGGACATTCTGCTAAGCTTTTTTCCCTGATACTGGTATGTAGCATCTGCCTCTAAGAAGCTGATTAAGTAATTTATACTTGCAATCTAGGTGATTAAAACCAGTCTGACATTCAATGGGTATGGACTTTCATAGCAAAAAACCATCATTGTAAGCTGAAGGCATTTGAGAGGTTTGAAATGTGGAGCTGTCTTATTATTATTTGGGCAGATTTCACTTGGAATATTTCAAAAGCCCTTTCAGATTCTCTTTTCTCAGATTAGGATGGTGTATCTCCAAGCTAAATCTGGGATGTTATAAGTATTACCTGTATTTGGATGGGTAGAATTTAATGTGTGAGCCTAGCCTAGCAAAATGAGAGCAAAGCCATTTCAAGCTAAGAGGTTGGTAGTAATAGAGTATTTGTATGTCTTTACAAAAAATAAACTAAACCTCCCTCCTCTAGGTGAACTAGCCTACCATCACAGTAAAAATGTGCTGGGAAACAATAAAAAAGAAAAGAACAGTTGAAATCTGGAAGATGTTTTTACGCTGGCAAGAATAGGGGAAGACTGGAAATGTGATGGGTTTCGGCATGTTTCCTGGAGGAAGCTGATTCTGGTAGATGCAGTGGGTATAATTGTTAGGCAGAATTAGGCTGTAGGTGTCAGTGCTACCCTGGCAGTTCAAGGAGAGGTTGTCTCTCACCAGTTTAGATGCATCTTGTGTGGAAAGCAGATGTGTATGGTGAGGGACATCCAGCAATCTCAGCTTCCACCGCCAGATGCGCGAGGTGACTGTTTGGGTGTGTACATCTGTGCTTGGTTGAGACAGGGTGCCACAAAGGCACCAAGAACTCTGATGTGGAGGACCAATAGAGAAGGGTTATGGCTGGTCCTGGGTGTGACAGAAGCTGCTTAATTTAGAACCATGAGGACATCCCTGTGTGCGAGGGATAAATATAGCTCTGGGTTTGGGAGGAGTCAGGTTCGGAGCGGAAAGACAGAGGCAATTGAGACAAATTCTGTGACTAGTATGGAAATATTCTCTGCTGTCATTCCATTAACCTCAGGCACCAAATGTACTTTCAGGGGGCACTGAGGGACTGTCACTCAGCACTGTGTGCTTCTGCCAGGAAGCCACAGAGAGGCTGGTGGGGGGACATCCCTCCTCAGTTTTCTCCCCACACACTCTGTGCTTGGGAGGTGCTTCCACAGACTGGAAAGTGAAGTACTGAAGCGTTTTGCTTTTCTCTTAAATTTACACCTCTGTGTTTTGATGGAGCACTGCAGATTTTTATTATCCTGCCTTTTTGTACATTGCTGAGAATAAATGATATCCTCCAGAGTTCTTTATTTTTTAAGTTTGGGAGGGCAGACCCTGGGATCTGGTTTTGCTTCTTTTGAGTGACCTGTTGACTTCTGTGGCTTGGAGTTAGGTCCCTGATGAAATATTTGTTGCTGAGCTTCCTACCAGGATACTGAGAGGCAGACAAATAGTTGTCAGCTGTGTGACAAGACACCCTGACATTGCTGCTTTGCTGCTCACCTGT
The DNA here is from genome assembly GCA_013396995.1 of Dicaeum eximium. NCBI lineage: Eukaryota > Metazoa > Chordata > Aves > Passeriformes > Dicaeidae > Dicaeum > Dicaeum eximium. The sequence goes on from VWZP01005814.1 coordinate 55,157, forward strand.
GCCAGGTAATGACCAATTTGCTCTGGCAAAGTGCAATCCAGAATGCTTGCCAGAGGCAGTACAGCTCTTCAGCTTGGTTAATGTGTTGTGGAGTGTTTATTGTTTTAGCAGAAACATGCTCTCTCTCTAGAGCTGTTCCCATAGTTCTGAAATATTTGTTACAGTTGCTTTGTTACAGATAGAGTTGTTTCATGCAAAGTGGTCTGGCATTGTTAGTCAAAATCTACATCTGTGGTTGAATCCAGATCAACCCAAAGCTGATTACAAAGGTGATAAACCATTCTTAAACACGTTTTCATTATGCTACATGTAGATGCCATGCAAACATGAAGGGATGCTACTATTTCAGCCTTGATAAGCAAGCATTGAATTGCACTTTGAGAAATTTGTTTTTGGATAAGGGTTTCTTTGACTCTTTAGAGCTGGCATGCTGTTTGATGTTGTGAAGATACCGGATATTCACTGACCGGAGAAGGAAAAAACTTTTAAAAAAAATTACAAATATCATGAAACTTCTAAGACGTGACAGCAGAGGGAGCCATTGAGATTTGGTTTATTTGGTTCTGTTTTCAAGGGAAAAAAGGGACTTCAAGTTATAGAGCACTTTTCCCCTTCACATTTAATTGAATTTGAATGGGGGTGGGAGGGTGTAAATCCATGCTAGTTCAATACATTTTACACTGGTGCCACTTGTGGTTTTGAGATGCTTCCAGATATTTGATTATATTAGTGTTCTGGGCACCTTCCTAAAGAAATTCTGGAAACACAGCTGTGCAGCAAGCAGTAACATTAGTGTGTCAAATGCATGAAGTCTCCACTGGAATGTGCAGTGTTATTGATTAAAATCTGTACTATAAATCCGTGTTATTTTTAATCTTTATACACTGGCCTCGTTTTTTACATCTACTGATATTTCTTCCTACTGTTTTGTTTACTTCAGTCTGTATACTCCCATATGTTTGCACAGTGCCTGAAGCTGTGTGGGCTTTGCAAGAATACTAACAGAAGTTCCCAAAAGCAAACTATGTGTGCACAAAATGTTCTTCTGTATTTTCAGAAATCTTGTTAACTGATAGGCTGTGGCAATTGGCTAAGAAGAAAAATGAGTTTAAATTCTTATTATTGACTCTCCCTACTACCTGCTAGAAACCACAATAAAAAATGATAGCTCACAGTGCTACATTTTGTCTCCACAAACACTGCAGCACAAACTGTGGTGTGGGAGGAGAAAGTGGAGGAGGGAATATGAAGTGAGCTGCCTACAGCAGATTGATGCCAGTTTAGATTTTACTCCAGGCATCACAGCTACTTTAAACCAGTGTTAGGTGATAATGTTTGCATTAGCACCTGCATTTGCCATGCCCACTGCATTTAATTTGCATCAGGACTCTGCTGTCATGCAATACCTGTTACCTAATGTTGAATAGCAGCAGTAGGAGTTTCACGTTACCCTTCATGATGATTCCCATGCAGTTACATCCTGAATGCACATCAGTCTTTAAAAACAGCTATTCTTCTTCCGTTTACAGGTGTGGTGGGGTTTTTGTGTTTTGGAGGTTTTTGCTTGTTTGTTTTGGGGTTTTCTTGGGTGTCTTTTTGTTTGTTGTTGTTTTTTTCTTTCTTTTCTTTTTTTTTTTTTTTTTTGTGAAAACATCAAGATGCAATGCTGCTTCAACGTTTTAACCCTCCTCATGTACTTGAGGGGAGATTTTAATTTCATTCTTATCTTAGTATCTCACCTTCACAATTGTTCTGGTGTACCTTCTAAAGCCACTGAATGCGTGTTGATTCCATGGATGTTGATATTCCATGGATATTGGAATGGACCTTGGACCTCAACACACTTCTTTTTTTAAGATTTGCCTATGTGGGCAGAGAGCAAGCAGATTTGTCTTCTTATCAAAGGATGCTGAAAGTTTCCAGCTTTGGATATGAAGGTGGAAACTCCTATGTCCTTTAAATGATGGTTCATAGCCATTTTTTCAGTCCACAAAATTCTGCATAGGCTTGTCAGAGTTTAGTGCAGTTTACTTATTTAATAATAATAGATTTAACTGGAGGTTGTTAGGCATCTGAGAAAAGAGATTTAACTGAAGACAAAAATGCACTTGGAACCAAAGGCTGTGTTCTCAATTTAGCAAGGCTAGACACACAAACAAAAATGGGAGCCCAGAGACTAAATACAAATGGCAGTGAGACTTCATGGACGTGCTAGAAGCCCGAACTGCAGCCTGGCAGCTTTATATTGCTCTCATGCTAGCACTGCTGCTTCTACACCATCTGTAGAACTAAACATATCATGAGCAGGGACAGATTTGCCCACCCCATCACTTCTGTGTAGTGACCACCTGTTGGAATCCAGGGCACAGAGAATGTTTCTCTGCCTGTTTTAGGAAGAGCAGAGCACTGCTTTTAACCTTTGTCCCTGGAAAAAGTTACCAAGGCTTTGGGATGAGTTGGAGCACACGGGTGTGAAGTGGATAGTAGTACGTAGTAGTAGTACACAGGGTAGTACACACAGTAGTTTATCACAGGGTGAAGAATTTAGGGTTTCAGGATTTTAATATGAGAGTGAATAGGAGACAAGATGGACGATTTTGGGCGTTGTGTCATCTCCTTCTTGTTCTTGTTCTGCTCCGTTTTCTGTAGGACTGGTGGCAAAAGGTTATTGGTTACAGAAAGCAGTGGTATGAGTGTTACATGAATAGATTAATAGAAGTTATTGGTAGAAGAGTAGAAACAAAGTACTTTTTAGAAAGTAATTGGACTAAACAGCTTTAAAAGGCCTTGATTTTGGGTGTTTGGGGTCCATTTTGTGCCTTGCTTCTTCTACACTAAATCTGATGTGTAAACGGTGTGATGAACTTAAGAGAAAAATAAACAACAGCCTGAAGTCTGAGAAATTAGGAGTCCTGCTCGTTTTTCATCCTTGGCTCAGAACTCCCAGGGGAACCCCCTCCAAATGGCCCAGGAGGTGGGTTCCCACTCTTGCCAGGTCCACCAAAAACCCGGCAGCCACCTCCCTGTATGTCAGTGCTGACACTGGTCCCAAAACACAGAAAATCAGATGGTAAGCTAACTTCCAGAGGTTTTACACATAATGTGAGCTCTTTGAAGTGCTTTGTGTATTCACGTCTGCTGTTTGCAATCTCCAGATCCACGGAAAGCCTTTGTGGAGTAGACAAGATGAGTATGAGCTGCTGCAGAGGTGGTGTGAAAAGAGGAGTGTTGGTTTTTTTGGTCCCAACAAGTGTGGGAACCCAGCCTTCTGGGCCCTTTGGAAGGGGTTCCCACTGCTGAGTTCTTTTCCAAGGATGAAGAACATGCAGGACTCTCTTTCTGGGTCTTCAGGTTTTCGTTTATTCTTATCTCACTTTCAGCACACCGTCTGCACACCAGACTTAGCATGCGAGAAGCAAGGCACAAAATGGACCCCAAACACCCCAAACCAAGGCCTTTTAAAACTGTTTGGTCCAATTACTTTCTAACACGGACTTTGTTTCTACTTTTCCACCAATAACTTCTACTTACCTATGCACGTAACTTCCACATTACTACTTACTCTAACCAATAACTTTCTGCCACAAATACTACAGAAAATGGAGCTGAAGAGGGACAAGAAGGAAGAAGGAACAACACCCAAAATCCTCCATCTCGTGTTCTATTCATTCTCATATTAAAATCCTAAAACCCTAAATTTTTCACTCTGTGATAAACTACTACGTATTACTACCCGTGTGCTCTAACTCATCCCAAAGTCCTGGCAATTTTTTCCAGGGGTGAAGATTAAAAGCAGTGTTCTGCTGAGGGTCAGAGTTTCTTAAAACAGGCAGAGACCCATTCTTTGTGCCCTGGATTCCAACAAGGAGAGTTTTGAAGTCTTAATCCTTCTCTGCTTTCTGGTCTCTGGTCATAGAGAGTCCCTATACTGGGTTGCTCTGGCAGTAATCTGTGCCTCTGTGGTGCTGTGATGTGTTGTATCTGCATCTGGGCAGCCAGGGTCCTGCTCATACCAGTTTCTGAGGTGCATGCAACCTCTTATCTCTTCCCTTAGGTGATTAACTTGTTTGATAGCTGCTAATTGGGCTAAAAGATCTGCAAGAAGGGAAGAAATTAATACTTGCCAACAGGATTCCGATCAGTTGAGACACGTGTTGTTTGGTATGATCCAGCAAGGTTTCTGTACTCACAAAAAAATTACTGTTTTCGTTAGACAGAAATAATGTAAATTCTTATTTTGGTGGTTCTCTTAGTCCTTGGTCTAAACAACAAAATGGTGCTTCCAGGAAGAAATCTGTATACATAGATAGAGCACTGTAAAGAAAACATAGACAATTAAAAACAAGATTCTTGGCATTTATAGAGTCTTAGGTTACTGTAAGTATGGGACTGACTTAAAAATAAAAAGCACAGTCTTACATTTTACCTGAATCTGGGTATTTCCTCTGAAATTGAAACATCAAAACAAGGACTTGTTCTTGCTTTTGAATTTTTTAAAAAAATGAATTAATAACCAATATCTTGAGATTTAAGCTTATCAAAATTTAGAGTAAAGCAGAATGAGTATTCTCTTCATTTTTTAATTTAATAACTGCTACAGCTGTAACTTGATGGGATTTTGTGTTGGACAGCAAAGAAGGAACAGTAAGGTCCTGTCCTTCTAAAGGCTGATCCTTCTGAAATCTAATAGCAACAATTTATCTGCCTTAGCAGATTTTCCACTATTGTTCATTCAAATGGATGTGCAAAAGTCTGGGGTCATTAGATTTTAGTTTTAAAAAATAATTTTTTTTTTAACTGTACCCTAAGACACTGTTTGAATGAAAATTTAAAATTTGCATTAGGTATAGTAATTACATTTCAAATTCTGTTATACCAGCTAATTCTTCAATTGAGGTTATAAACATTTTACTTAAATGTATAATGCCTGAATTAACGTATCACTTCAGAAGTGTATTTGATTTTTTCAGAAGGTCACTGAGACATTGTATGAGTCATTACAGATATTCCTAATCTCCTTAATGTTTTTATTTTGAAATTTTTCTAGTGTTAATAAAATGAGGTTAGCAAAAGAAAAACTCTTTTTTCTTTAATTTCATATTGTACATTTATGGCATGAGAGAGTGTTTTAAACTAGAACAACCTTCATACAATCCTTATGGTTTGTTTTTCACTCTTGCTCCCACTCATTCATTCAAATTATCCATTTGTTTCTGGAAGGTTGGCCATGTTAGTGGCGTCTTGGAAAAATTATGGCCATCATTCTTCGTTTATGGATCCTTACGGTTGATTTGAAACAGCTCCTGAATTTAAAATGCAGATGTCTATTAATCTGGTGTTATAGGAACTTACAATTAATTTAAACATGTAAGTTAAAAAAGAAATTTAAAAATGAGGAGAAAATAAGGCCGAGGATTTTGGATTACTGTTTTTGAAAACAGTAAATACTGTTTGGGTAAATACACAAGTTTCCAGTATGCAGTATATTAACCTCTCTTTCAATTCAGTTTTGTTTCTATCATTCTTTTTTTTCTGCAGTCTAATAATGACATCCTTAATTCCTAGACACAGCATCAAATGAAAGCGGGGGCACCCTGGAATGTCTGTCCACTGTAATTATTTTCTTAAGATTTTTTTTTTTTGTTTTAGAGATGGGTTGACCTTCAGAAGTTCCAGCTGTCATGTAGTAATACACATGACAATGTGGTATTATATGCTATAGCAACCTTCAGTTTCCCATATGCACTTGTCCTTCCTGATTGCCACTCACATGTCTGGAGAGTTCTCGGTTACGGGTGCTGAAATGATGAAGTAGATGCAGAAACTCTGTCACTTCTTGCAAATGTAAAGTCTGACCTTCATAGCTGCGCTCTGCCATTGGGGACCAGAGATAAACAACTCATCTTGTTGGCATTTTTATTCCTGTGGGCAGATGTACCCTCATGAGATCATCAGGTTGAAGTCACTCTATGAACCCTGACAACTTAACTGCTCATTAGGAAGGCATTCAAGGGAAACGACAAACCAAACAAACAGCTGAGCAAACCAGCTTGTGGCTGTGTTTGGGACAATACTGTTTGGTGTCAGGCACACAAGTACCAGTCCAATCCACAGGATGGTCCCTCATGGAAGTGGTCTCTGGTGTGTAAACTGTGCTCACTTGTGGGTATTGAGCTGTGGCTGGCTGTTAGGTGTTTGAGAGAGATCTTCAAGCCTGAAATAGAATGTTCTTCTGGTGACTGGAGACCTGTGCTGCTCCTCAGGAAGGCTGAGAGCTCCACTGTGCCAGAGATAGCAAAGGTTACTGATGCCTGCAACTAAATTTCTCAGAGCATATTGCTCAGGACATGTAATTTTTTATACCCTGCAACTTTAATGTTATTAAATGAGGCTGATTGTTACTTCAGGGGCAGTTGAATGAAGTTTGGATCTGTTCACTCTCCCAGAGTCTGCTCTTTGTTCATTATTGAAATACCTGCTTGTAAACAAGTTTGTATTAATTTGATTCATTCTGGCTTCAAAAAATTATGCCTTTTTTTTGAACTGGATAATTTTATGACCATTTGTATATATAAAACAGTATAGGAATGAAGTTCTCAGTTAAATGGCTTTCCATTGGCCAAGCACAATATGATACTATCTACCTTCAGAAATATGTTTTCTTTCTCTGATTAGCAACAAACAATAGATCTAAATTAGTAACTATTGAGGAGTTTATCATGCATTTCATATTAATTATTGCTGTAATTCTTGTTGTGAGAGATATCTCGTATTATTTACTTGAAAAAGGATACAGTTAATATGCAATTAGCATGGCTGCTTCCTGAATACTTGATGCAAGGACCTTTTACTAGTGTAGTAAAACAATACTTTCCAAAAAGAGGGATAGAAGATCTCCTCTAGTAAATTGTATCATGTTAGATATCAGGTTATGTGGTCCAATGGACAGAGTAGGAGTTGCAGTGTCATGAGATGCTGTTTTTACATTAGATTTGACATGACATTATTACTTCACAGTTTTGGGCCTTAGATTAGCTGCTTTCTGAATGGAATGGCAGCACCTCACAGTTTGGGGAGTGAGCTGATTCTTCTGAATGAAAGGTGTTAGAAATAAATAATCAACCAATAATGTACACTTGTTTTGATGCTGATAAGGGGGTTAAATATACTTAATATAGAAAAACCTTTTTAGTGTTTATTACACTTTTGAGTCTTATTTTTCTATTAGGTATAGTGCTTAGGAGCCTGCATGGGCAGCAAGTGAGATGGTACTCTCCATTACACCCAAAAAAGTCCCTCAAAGTTATAAGAAGAAAAAGAAACTGCACAAAAGAGGAGGAAAAAAGCATAATCTATAATTTTCAAATTTATAATATTTTGAATATGGAAGGTAATTTCTGAGTTCCAAACCATGTTATTTATCACACTCAAATTGGAGCTCAGGGGAACTTCAGAAGATACACTGCTTAAAATATTATTCAACAGAGAGTGTAATAAAAAAATTTAAAGATTAAAAGTTGGTCACAAATAATCAGAAAAACAAGGCTTTTCCCCAAAGCGTATCTTTAAATATTAACTAGACTCACTTTTGATCTTCAGACTTAATTCAAATTCAGCATCAATTCCAGACCCAAACTGAAAGAAAGTGCTGATATTTTTCCCCCTCATTTGCAAGATCTCTGCTCAATGCCATATTGCTTGTTTACTTCTCTATGATGCTCCATTTATCTACTTATGTTCTATAACACACATGCTTTAATATTTTATCATGGAAGCTGGGCTCCTGCGTAAAGAGAAGGCTTCATCTCTTGAGATTGCCTAGATCATAGGCCAGAAAAAGAAAGCCATGCTTTCCTCTGACTTGAATGTGAATTAATACCTCAGATTTCATTTTGGCATCAACTACCCACTCTACATGCTGCATGCTCTGTTTCCCTTGCTCACTCTCTGACTGTAGATGTATCAGTGTTGATTTCAGCTCTTGGGTTTTCTCCTTCTCTCTTCACTTTCACTTCTCTAAAACCACTGGAAATCCTACCTGCTGTCATTTTCTTTTCCAGTTCTGTGCTAGGCCATTTTCTGCTTCTTTCCCTTGTACTCTCTGTAAGCAACTCCCATGATCTCCTGATAATTTCTTTCTAGTTCCTAGCACTGATAATACTGACATTGACTATATGTCCTTTGGAAATCCAGACTAGTTTCAACTTTTATTCCTCTGTCTCTTCTTTTATCCTTTTTTTTTTTTTTTAAATTTTTTTCAGAGACTGGCGTTATTTCTGTATTTGTAAACTTACTCTCTGTTGTCAAACTACTTTCTCCTCCCCAGTCAACCCCATCCCACCTGTGGGATATCTCTTCAAGAATGGCCAACCATTTATTGAAGTCCCCAAAGGGTCTATATTTTTAATCTTTACATTTTTATAAATACAAAATTTTTTTTATTCATTCACATATCCATATAAGGATATGAGTAATATATTAAAAGAAGACAAACTATTCTTTCTGTTATATATCCACAGATCCACAACCCATTTTTATCTTCAAGGCAACTCTGCATTCTTACTTCCTTCAGATCTATAAAGGGCACTATGTTTTTGAGTATTGTCTTTGCCTCTTCTGCATGTTACAGCCAATTGTTGCAGTTTTTTCTGTTATTTCAAATCCAACTGCAAAGGTAACTTTTTTCTAATTTTTTGTGTTGTATAGTATAACATCTGTTTTGGCATTGGAATTGCTGTCTTACTTTATTCGAATGTGCAGGACACAGTTTCCAACTTGGTCAAGACTTTTTTCTTCCCCCAGGCCGTTACTAAGAGTTTATCGCTTCTTTAGCACATTGCACACAAACTCAATTTCATAGCTCCTTCCCAGCCTACCCACCACTTCTTCCACTGTGACTGTAGCAACTTCTTCCTCTGAAGTAACCTAAGGTGCCAATTTCTTTCTATCTTTTAATTTAATTTTCTTAAAAATACCATCACTCTCTTTTCACAGTGCCATCTTATCTCCGTACACTCCTTCAAAATCTTTATCTTCTCTCTGCCTTTTTACAGTATTGTTAGGTGATGTGACCAGAAAGGCTGATGCTGACCAGAGGCAGGCAGCTCAAGTCTTTGTCCTACCCCCACCATGAGGAGAGGTTCAGCTGGCTTTTATACTGATGCCTGGTTTGAAGGAGCCATCCCAAGGAGTGCCTGCTGCCCATGGCAAGGAATGAGGGCAACTCGCTGCATTCTGTGATGTGAATCACATAGGCAACTCAAAAAATCTTCTTGCTATCGCTGCCAGGGTGATTCCCTGGCCAGCTGATGCGTGAGAGCCTCCATTTGTGATTTCCTCTTCTGTTATCTTAGAAACTTTGTAGGTTTCTATATTGTCCTACTGCTAAGAGGAGCCTGCTCCATAACCTAGATCTTGTCATACATGAATAACATAGATGTGTCAATTTATAGATTAAAGTTTATAGAGTTATGGTTTACAGATTAATGAATACAGAACAAGTATTTATTTGGGTTTTTTTTTCTGTTTGTTTCCTAAGGCGCAATCTTGTTCTATTGAAAAATTCTGAAGGCTCATTAAATCACAAAATCTACATACTTTTCTAAAAGAACTTTGCTTCATTGACAGTAAATTGTTTGCTTTTATTGCTATTAGTATTATTTTGTTCTATCTACAAAATTTAATTTTTAATTGAAAAATTTTAACCAGTTGTAGACCTATGAAAGATGCTCTGCTTTTTGGACTGATGCCTGAGTTTTCAGAACAGAACATTTTTTCTTCTCATCAATTAATCCCAAAGAAATGCAAAGGAAAACTCACTGCTGGTGTTCCAATCTGTATTGATCAGCTGACCCACCCTTTGGCCAAGGAACATGAGAAAGCACTCACACTATACATTTTTTGTGTAAACATCGGAGCACTTGGACACTCAAAGAGGTGCGAGGAAGGTTTGCTGAAGTCTGTGCACATACCGCTGTGCCTGTCACTAAAGACTCCTCTTGTTTTCATGGAAACCCTGAACTGATTAGTGAGAGGAAGAAAATGTTGTGGTGTATTGACTTGCACTGTACTTTTCTTTTTGTTTTCTTTTTGTTCTTTTGATTGCATAGATAAACGGTAAAAAAAAAAAATTATCCAACAGGTCAGTGCTTTTTAAATGTCACCTGTAGATTCCCACCAGAGTCAATGGAAATTTTTTCACTGTCTTTAATGAAGGAACGTTTAAGACTTGATTTTCCTTGTGGAAAGGAGAATCCTTTCAAAAAGGGAGCAGTAACATCAATCAGTGCTGCTGATGCTGCTGGTGGAAGGTGGTGTTTTTTCCAAGCTTGTGGTGCCTCCAGGTGAGCACAGGTGCCTTGCTGCCGCTCTGGATCTTGCAAACGCCTCGCTTCCAGCCTTGGCACTTCATGGTTAAAAATGCTACTCATGTTTTATTTATCTTTTTTAGAATGGAAGAAAAAATCTTTCTGTTTGCCGGCAGGTGGCAGTGGTGTAGGAGTGTTAAGCATGACCAGCAAAAAACCCGAGGGCTTTGCTACGGCTGTTTTCAGGCTGCTGTGCACTCAGTCTCTTCCAGCTGCGAGGGGATTATGAACATATTCCTCCTTGGTCTGCTTAAATTGATTCATCTCATCAGCACTTTCTGATCAATTGATACGTTTTTGAAAGCGTGTTTTTGGCAATTGCTTTCTGGTGTGTGAAATGATACCATCTTGGGTATTGATGAAAATGGATGCTAATGAAATAAACAGAAGCACTCTTGACATGGGCCTTCCCTAGTGACATAGGAGCATTGGGCATCTTCAAGCTTTTTTTCCTCTTACAAATGTCCAGGTGAACATTTTCTGATTTGTATATTTGTCTTAAAAAAAAAAAAATCTGTTTGCATCACAATGCAGGATTTGAAATCGACTTGTTTTGGTAACTTCTAATGTCTAAGGAAGTGTTGCTCTGCATTTATCAGCAGTGGCTCTGTTGGAGGGGGATATAACGAGCTGTTAACCCCTTGTTTGCAAGAGTGGATTTTGGTCTTGCTTCCACCTGCAGTCCTGACTGCAGAGCCTCCTCCTGCTCAGGCTGGGGCTGGAGGGTGCCTTTTTGCACAGTGCTCTGCTGATGAGTGATGCCCTCCAATGCACAGATGCCGAGGTAAGTAAGTGTTTTGGTCTCACACTGAATCCCCCTGCACAACTGCTCTCTAAACCTGACTACACCTACACTCTACAAGTTTACTGGGTTTTGTATGCTAATTAAAAACTATTAAAATGCATTCAATGCAAGGCCAGCGTTGTTTTTATTTTGCAAGTGCCAGGCATCCCACTACCTTTTTGGTGCCTGAGCCTTTTCAGGATTCAGAATATTGCCTGTTTCTCTGCTTATGTCTCTGACAGTGGGCGAGATGCAAGACTGACAGAATAGGGTGACTCACAAATTTGGCTGTTGCTTCTGCCCTTCTTTTTACTGAAGATCTGAAGTCTGGTCTCACGGTAACTCTCTTTTATGTAACACCTCATTTCCTAAGTGCACCAAGTGTTTCCCAAAAGCTCCTGAAGTCAGCAGCTCAGCTTCACTACACATGGTCAGGAGTTGGCTTCCCAGTGGATGGAGGAAAGAGGCAGGTTGTCTCCAGTCATGACCAGGGTCATAAGAACATCAAAACAACTCCCAGAGGCTCTTGCAGTTTTGTTGTGTAAAGAAGTTTAAAACTACCAGTCTCTAGACTTTCAGTGTAGGCTTTTTGGTCAGGTGACTAAATGTAGGTGATACAGATCTCTACCACAGCTAGGATTTTGAGTGAAGAAAATTAACTTGTGTAGCTGTTCCTCATAGTTCTAAAGTAAAAAAAAAAAAAAAAAAAAAAAAAAAAAAAAAAAAAAAAAGGCAAAAGTCCCCCCCAAAAAAACCAAAACCAAAAAGTAACTCATTTGAGAAGGAATTTGAGGGTCAAACAGATGTGTAAGTAATTGACTGAAGTGGGATGTCTTGCACAGATTTATTGGTCTGGAGGAAAACATGAGAAAAGAGGAGAAAGTGCTAACTGTAGATCAACACTGCAAGTGCACATTTCTCTGTAATAAGTCCTAACCCAAACCTGTCTTCTGACTGAATTGTAGTAAGTATATAAATATAATTTATTTTTAGTGTAATTAAATATGAGACAAAATGCTTCTGAGACACTCCATATTAGCAATGAGAGACCTAATTTTATTTAATTTTGCTGTATTTTCCTTATTCCCTGGGTTGGCTTCTCATGGTAATACAAATTGTGGCCCTGCTATGTGGCCACAAGATCTAAGCAAAGGGCAACCCACAGAGGGGATATTGAATCACTAGTCCTACTGCTCTACTGGCATCTGAAATTTAAGAATCTATGGTTACTTCTGTTATTTGAAAACTTCTATCATGTTTAGATAGGCAGTGCTAAGTACCAGCTGATATAAAAATTTCTTTGGTCTTAAATTCAGAATCTTTTTCAGGAAAAGATATTTTCATTACATTCTTATTCATTTACCTGAGGAGCAAGAGGGACCAGAAAGTCTATTGTCAACTATCACTTATCAGCTAAAGCCAAGCATGTAACTGCTTATGTATTGTGAATTTAATATAGGTCACTGGCCTTTCTGGAATATGCAATAATTAGGATTTTCTACTTATTTTGATGTTTCCTCTAGGAGGCGTGTGGAAGAACTTTGTCTTCCACTTGGTAGCCTGCAGGTCATTTTATGCTTCAAAATAATTGAAAATAGGTAGAAAAATGAGGAGCTGTCAAAGATTAAATTAGTTCTTAAAGGAAAAAATTAATGCTCAAGTACACGTCGTGATTTGGTGGTTGTTTGTAAGCAGTGAGCACTCTGGGGTTCTGGGATGGGATACAGAACATTACTGCAATACAAATAAAGACTGCTCACACTTTAATGATCTAACATAGTGCTCATGGGGCCAGCAAGCTGCATCAGTCAATGCTTTCTGTAAATACCAAAAACTGTTCATGTGAATAATCAACATGCCTATGTAGTTCTAATATTGTTTGCTTTGTACTATACCTTTTAATTTTTGATGATGCTGCCATTTTGAGAGAGAATTTATGTAGTTTATTACAGAGGAGGTGTGTTGTACTTAAGCTGAAAATGGGCTCACCATACCCAAAAACGAAATAAGAATTTGAGCATAATTTCTCTATTCTCTATTAAAACCTGTCCATGAATAAAAAAGGAGGTACAAGCAAGCTTAGTCCCCACTCCCATTAATAGAATAGGGGTGGGGGGGATAGGGATTTTACTTTTTCAGTGTTCTTGGATGAAAATGATGCGCAAAGTTCAAATCCAAAGGAAAATGGCTAACAGGTGTAGAGAGTTGGGGTAGTAGAGGGAAGAGTAATAACCCTTGTGACTGGTTCTGTGGCTACTTCATCTCTGCCTGAAAGGAGCAGTGAGGTCTTACACTATCCAAGTCAGTGAGGGAGCTAGAGGGGGCTGGTGCTGTGTGACTGGAGGAGCTGGGACAGGGAAGCAGGCAGAGGAAAAAATCTTGGTTGTTATTGGAAGCATTAGCATGCAGCCTGTCAAAAGCATGGTGAAAAGAAATGGGTGACATTGCAAATAAAGGCAGATGTGCTTGCAGTGGTAGGCCACCATTTCAGTGACAAGAAGAGCCCTGGCAGCAGCAGCACAAGGGTCCCACTCCCCAGGATCCCACAGGGAAAGGGCAGTGTACAGGCACCATCAGAAGGAGATGCCAATTTCCCTTCTAGGTGGTGTGCAAAGTATCTGCAGGTACCTGTTGAAATTGTGTTCTTGCAATGCTGTTAGAGCTGTGTGAGATATGCTCATGGTTTGTGAAGGAGAGGGCACTTGAGCAGACAGGTAATGTTGCTATGTACTTTGTGTCCTCTTGATGGAAACCAGATTTTTATGAATCCAGTGATGTTTTGGAACGCAGTAAACTCTACTCGAATATGATTTTTATGATTACCAGAAATGCCATAACATTTCAAGGTACTAGCTTCTGTGGACAGATTTATATGATTGACAAATCTTTGAGGAGAACAGATGTTAACACTGGAACCAAACGAGAGCATGTATTTCTCACATCTGTCCCTTTAATTTTCTGCATTTTTGTGACTCTGTCTGGAATTGTGGGATGCTATATCTGTCATATGCCAACAGATGGCAACATTATAAGTCCATTTTTAAAGATGGAAATAACCAACCTCTCAGCTGCTCCAAATTTAGTCAGAAAAAAAAGTTAAAAATTAATTTCATCTTTCTGTGGATGTAAAATAATTTTGTGTGCCAGTTAAAAACCCATCAAACTACTCCAGAACATCCTCACCACCCTCCCCATCACCAGTACAGTTCCTTATTTTTTAATAATTCTTCCAACACCTCCTGTATTTCATTCTTTTGCATACTTTATATTAAATTTAATATTCATTGTTGTTTGACCTGGTTTTATTACGTTACCCTTTCATGAGTATGTATGAAACAATGTTCAGTGATGTTTCCTAAGCCTTTAGGGATCCCAGAAGTAATAAAACTTTAACGTAGATATATATCTCAGGTGTTTTCTATTGGTTTTCTTAATGTGTTTGTATAATATTTTATCAGAAGTAGCAACAGCACCACAGAAGTCACAGGGTGAATTCTCATTGTTTCATGTTCTACAGAAATCTTATGAGATGAGCCATTGATCCTGCTAGCTTAAATATGACGCTTTATAATAAATAATGCTGAATGGGATTCAGACTGAGCCCTCACAATTTCTGAGAAGAGCGTTTGCTTGGCTGGCTGCAGCTCTCTCCCTCGCATCACTGAGCCATGCACGCTGCACTGACGGCTTGGGAGGCTCGTGGCAGCTTCTCCAGCCTGCTCAGCAATTCAGAGAGTGACTCCAGGGGGTAGCACAGCAGTGCTGGGTGATGAAATGAGGTGGAAAGTGAAGATATCTCAGGAGGAAGACCTTAAAGTGTTGTGGTAGAGGCGCAGCCTAATTGGGCAAAATCTTTAGGGGATCACCATCTTGCTTGAAATTATGTCTCTGCTTCAGATCTTATTGATCTTTTTTTTCTGTGCATCTGTAGTTTTAAAATGTATATTGTAGACCCAGCAGTTCTGCTTTTTAGTGTATGGTTCTAATTTACCATATCTTCATTGAAACAAAATATTTTTAAGGTAAACATCCTTTATCTGTTTTGTAAAAATACTGAAATTACATTTGTGAGCAATCAATCTATAGGGATAATCTGCCAAAAATCCAAGGTGTAGGCAGTCAGAAATCGGGGCAGTACTGAGAGCAGGAGCAAGCTGTGGATGGGGTAGGAGTGTTACTGATGGATCAGCTCCTCCAGGTAAACTTTATGTATTAATATAGGTGGTGTTTTTTCATCTTCAGGTGGGTAGATGCACAGGAAAGGTGTTTGTTTGAGGTCACATGTTTTACCAAGAGATTCTGAACATTTAAAAGTGAAAACTCCTTTACAAATGTGCATGGTTATTGCAATCATAGTGCCCGTTATTATGATGTGTGTGTAAGTGTCAGCACCTACTTCGAGTTCTACAGCACAATATCCTTGAACTGAAGAGTTCAAAGAATGTAATCCAGGCAGGACTCTTGACTTTGCTACAAAGCAAAGACTAATGACACCACTGTAATTTGGCTTTAGGCCAAAACCTGTTGCATTTCATAATTAATTGGCTTGTTAGCTTATGAAGAAGAATGTGTATAGGTTGTGCTAAATGCTGTCAAGTCACTTGTAGAAGGCAGTACACTGTTCCTCAAGGGTCTGCTCTTGAACTTTTTCTTAATCACAATCAGACAAGTCCATAAAAAAGTACTGTGTATTTTGGATGGTTAGGGCATCTGTGATAGCAGCTGCTTTTCTTCCTGCTGAATCTTAAATCCAGTTTCCTTCAAATATGAAACCACTAGCAGAGAGACTGCCCAAACCATGTAGCTGGCTTTGTAAATGTATTACAGTCATAAATTGGCTGTTTCACCCACAGTTTCTCAGTAGGAGCTATGGGAAGAAGCTCTGTGTTGTGCCCCACACTACCTCTGGGCTCTACATTTCTGCCATGTCCCAGCTATGAAGTCTGAGATGGTCCATTGTCCATTCCTGTATTCTCCTCCTGTAGTCCAGTAAATTCCAATTAGAGGACCAACAAAGTCACCCTGCTTCTTTTCAGCTGGATTATCCTTTAAAGTAAATACCTGAAGATGAGAAAGGATAGTGCCTCTGATTGCGTGCTTGAGTTCCAGGAAGAGGAGAGCACCCAGGTTCCCTGACTCCATAAGAAATGTCTTGCAAGTGCCCATTTCTGGGCACTGGCTTATGTTTCTAGCATTTGGGGGAAAGTTGCTGTGTTTCACCAAAGAACTCTCTCTTTCCTTTGTGTGTGTGATGAGCTGTGTCTTGGATTTTGTTGGAAAGTGTCAATTTAGAAGAGAGGCTGTGCCATACACCAAGGCTTAATGATGCTGCACTCCACATGAGATCTATCTATGACTATTGAGCATCAACTTCTGGGCAGCCTGAGGAAACAACCAGCCCCTTGAAAAACTCACAGGGGCTGCACTGCTCACAAAGGTATTGATCTCAACCTTGTGGGAGCAGTGGTTCAACTTCATAAAAAGCCTGCTTCTGATTTATTTCAGAAGCAGTACATGATTAGACCCCATGCAGGGTGGGATTTGGTCCTTTTAGAAAATATCTGGAGCTACTGCTCTGTTATGGGACTGGACCTGAGGAAATTTGCAATCTGTAAAGGACCAAAGGACATTGATTTATCCTGGCAGGTGTCAAGAATGAGATCTGTTCTCTGTGGCACCCTTCAAAAGACTCACTGGGAGGCTGTGAGGAAAGGCTGCCTGTGAGGGAATAGATTGTGGGTGAGAATTGAGCTTTGTGGCATTTAATTTAGAAATTGCAGCGCCCATCAATCCACTCTGCATATTAGAAGATGTTTACTACCATGTTTTGTTAGTTTTGGTGGCTCTCTGGGCTCAAATACTGTGTGAACTTGAAGACAGAGGGATGCAGACACATTTATTGCTGTGACATGGTATTTGCATGTGGGGCATGCTATGGAGGAGCTACTGGTAAATCTGTGATGAAACTGCACCTGAATGTCTGAGTTGTACCCAAGAGACTTCCAGAGTTTGTATCTGGAACAGCCCAAATCAATTAGGTAACCTTTCATCAAAGCCCTTTTACTTGCAAGATTTTGCAGTTGCTACTTACTAGCCCTTCACCCATGACAGAAGGAAGGCATCTTATCTCATCAAAGTGTCCTGATAATAAATATAAATATAAATA
>VWZP01005827.1:0-37305 GCA_013396995.1 Dicaeum eximium
GTGTGCCCGGAGCCCTCCATCCCTCCCTGATACCCGGAGCCCTCCATCCCCTCGGGATACCCGGACCCCTCCATTCCCTGGCTGTATCCTGGCCCTGAGCGTGGCCCTGCTCTCAGAGAACAATTCCTGCATCCCCTGCTGTCCCTGGGATCGCCTGGATTCCCTGCCCTCGACTGTTGTGTTTCTCTCTGACATTAAACCCCTGTTTGTGTTGCACAAAAGCCTCTCTGGTTTTCATTTGTCCCTTTATTTTTTTTCTCCGGGAGCAGCACTCCCCTGCGCGCTGAGGGTTCCTTATCGAAGGATCTCCCTTGCTCCACGTCTTTAAAATGTGGGATGGGAGTTTAATTGGGTGCTTAACACGATGTTGAGGAGTGTTTGTTTAGCAATTTGCCCGTCATTATCCTCCCCGAGGTTCTGAGTAATTGTTCTTGCTCTGAGGATTCCTGGTGAAACACCAAAGGCCCCTCCATCACCACATCGTTTAGCAGGCAATTAAGACGTAATTGCAGCGTTTCTAAGATAGAGGGACAACAAGGGAAGGACGAGACCTAAGTTTTCATTTTTGTTTGTTGGGTTTTGAATGTTGTCTCTGGGTTTGTTCGGCCTGAAGAAGAGAAGCTTCGGCGTGACCTGATTTCACCTTCCAGTGTCCGAAGAGCCGACAAGAAATACGGAGAGAAATTATTTCCAAAGGCCTGGAGGGCCAGGAGAAGGAGGAATGGGTTCGAATTTATGGAGAGGAGGTTTAGATGGGATATGGGGAATAAATAAAGTTTCGTCTGTAAAGCTGCTTTGGCTTTCCCACCTCTTTCCCCCCCATTTGCTGCTAGCCAGAAGTGATTATTTCATATTGTTCTTCCAGAAACGAGACAAAGGGAAAACGCTCCCTACCAAAAAAACAAAAGAAAAAGGCTATTACTAATTGTTTATATATATCTGATATCCTCGGTGGTTAGCGTGGTATAACTTAAATTCAGATCTCCTTGCTACTCATAATTTATGCACTGGCAAATTTCTCCCGGAGAAGGCTCCAAAGAGAAAGAGAGAGAAGGAACACTGCAAACCACAACTTGTGATGCACCATTTATTTAATGAGCAAGAAGCGGAATTTAAAAAAAAAAAAATACACAGCATAAGGAAAGCAGGAGGGTCGAACATGGATTAAAATTAATCATCCATTTCAAGGCAGCGCTTTATAGCTGGACACACCCAGCGACAATCAAGCGACGTTTTTCACCTCGCTGATACCACAGAAAGGCATCAAATGGGAAACGCCAAGCTCCTGCAGCCGCAGGGAGCTCAGGGCAAAGCTGCGAGGGGTCAGCAAGCGAGCGGACACGAGTGGGCTCGGTCCTGCATCCTCCATCTCCTGCTCGTTCCTTCCCGGCCGTCCCGAGGCTTCCTCAGGGCCCGCAGCGGTTGGAACGCCGGTAGGACCTCCCATAAAGCCCCCCCAAACCGGGGTACCCCAAACTGCCGAGCCCCGAGGAGCTGCCCGAGTTGATGGGGACGCCCCCGGCGCTCAGAGCATCCCCGACGGCCGCGGACGCCGAGGATCCCACGGCGGTGTTCTGCGGGAAGGAGCTGAGGATGGGTCCGGGCAGGGTGACCACGACAGGAGAGGGCTGGATCACGTAGGTGGAGTCCTGGCACTGCCGGACACAGGGCTCGTTGCAGCTGTTGGCCAGCGGGGTGGGGCCGCAGGAGGTGGGGGCGCAGAGGTCGTAGCAGGACATGGCCGTGGGTGGTGTGAGTGGGGAACGCGGGGAATTCTGGAATGCGAGGAAGGAGTTGTGATTAGTCGGGTAATTAAGGTGTTAATTAATCTGCGTGGAGAATGGAATGGAGAATGGAATTTTCTCGGCTTGAAAGGAGATTTCAGTGAAGCCCAGAGCTCTCCACACCACAAAGGGCGGCTCCGCCTCCTCCTGAGCGGCTTTGAGCGCTCCTTTCCCACCACACTCCTCCTGCAGCCCTGAAAGAAGTGGGGAGGCGAGGGACCAGGCAGCCAGAAAAGCAAGGGAAAAAAACCAAAAACAACTGTGCCCCAAAACAGAGGGGGAAAAAAAAAAATTCCTCAGCCAGTAAAAATGAGGAGCAGAATTTTCACCCTGAGGGTGGCAAGGCCTTGGCACAGGCTGCTCTGAGTAAGGGAATTCAGGGAATCTCCCTCTGGAGACATTCAGACCCTCATGCCTAGGAATCTCCCTCTCCGGAGTCGTTCCCAGCCCGCTTGGAGGCTTTCCTGAGTCACTTGCCCCAGGAGATCTCCAGAGGTCCCTTCCAAGCCCGAATATTTTGTGATTCCATTCCGAGAGCCAAAAGCTCTGTACAGATTCCCCACATCCACTCCGCAGTTGCTGAGCAACGCTCAGGCAGAGCTCTAAACTTCTTGGAACTGCAAGATTTGGGTGACACAAATGAAAAAAAAAAAAAAAGAAAAAAATCCGGGCTCGGCACAGGAACGACCTCCACCCTTTCACGGAATGTCCCTCCCTGGAGAAAAAGCTGCTTCGAGGTCTCCCCAGCGATTCTAAAGAGCACAAAACCTCGGGCTGTTACGGAGAAACAGCAGCAAAATAAAACACAAAGACGGCAAAAACCCCAATAAAATGGGAGGCAGATCAAGACTTACCCTTTTCTCCAAGGAGAGCAAAGCAGGAGTGGTTGTGGCTCCTCGGAGCGGGCTGGTTTTATACCCTGGCCCAGAGAGCCCGAGGACCTGGGACACAAATTGTGCTTGTAGCTCATTAGCAGCCAATTGCTAAAGATTCCTCATATGCAAAATACCCCCGGCTGGGGGATTTACTTTTCCTCTCTGTTTGTGTTCCTTGCCTGGATTTCATTTCCTCCCTGTAATGTATGCATTCCTCCGAAGAGGTTTCTTTTATCCTCAAATCGTACGAGCCCGGTTAATTCCTGATCAGAGGCTGATTCATCTGGGTTACTCGGGAAATTATTTTGCATCCTAAGGAACCATGACACGGATGAATGAATCCCTCAGGAAAAGTGCGGTGAACTTCCCTGTGAAATCCCTTTCCCTCTGCACGGAGGGCACAAGGTTTTGGCACGCCTCGCTCTGAGAAGGCCAGAAATTCCGATTTCTGCCTTAGAATTTCACCAAATTCCTCTCAAACAGAGGGAGAGACACAAGAAAAAAGGAAATAAAAATAGTTCAGAAAGCATTTAGAGCTGATTAAACTCCACCACTCTCAAAGGAAGAGACGGAAAAATAAAGGAAATAAAATTGTTTAGAAAGTATTTAGAGCTGATTAAACTCCACCACTCTCAAAGGCACTGGGAAACGGATTATTTGAGGGAACAGATTTTATTTTCTTGACTCAGCAGAGAGCATGAAAGAGGATCAGCATCTGATCTATTCCTTTGTTATTAAACCGCCACATTCCCGTGATGGAATCTGAGACACAATTTGGGAACTGAGCGTCCAAGTCCTTCATCTCACGAGTCTCCAGGCTGGGTTTTCTCCCTACATCAAACTCCAGGACGGCGACTGAGGTCAGCTGGAGGATGCCTGGGAATTTGGGGCTGCTCAGAGACGCTCAAAGCCTTTCCTAAGCTCATCTTTGGGGTCATCAAAGACGCCAAACCCTTTTACATCAGCCACTAAATTATTGCTTTCCCCTGCTGGGCCTTGCACCATTATGCAAAATTGTTCCCCAAATTAATAGCAGTTATTTAGAGTCGTTTATAATGTCCCTGTTCCTTTCCCCCCCCATCTCTTTGAAAGCCGACTCTGGCTTTCACTTTGCACGTCTCGGAGATCACCTCGGCGTGCAGCAATTCCAGTTCCTTTTCAAAGGCAATTTCCAGATTTAAAAAGTAATTGTAGACGGTGCAGGAGCAGACTGGAGGGCAGGGCTGAGCATTCCAGCCTCTCCTGGTGTTTAATCTCCGAGGCAGAGACAGGCAAATCAGCCCCGAACTGGGAGTATCTTCCCCAACATCTCCTGAGAAATAAACGCCGGTTGGAGACTTCTGAAGAGCAGAAGCCTTCAAAGTTCCCAAAACATTTCCCTCGACCACTCAGACATGCAAATGGGGGACGATCAGCAAATGGGCAGGGGCGGGACTCTTTGAACATGACCACGGGTTCAAAGGGGTGGCCGAGATTCCTGACGGATTCCAGCAATTTCCGCACCAGCTCCTTGAAATACAAATCGGAATTTGCACACAATTCCAGCCGTGAGTCGCTGGATGTCCCCAGTGTGGGATGAAACGATGGATGGAAACTCCCCTGTCCCTCAAGATGGGCCAGGCTTTCCCGAAGCTCTCACTGCACACACAGAAATGTTAGAAAATTGGTTGTCCAGGGAAGCTGTGGCTGCCCCAACCCCTAAAAGTGTCCAAGACCGGTTTAGATGGGGCTTGGAGCAACCTGGGATAGTGGAAGGCGTCCCTGCCCATGGCTGAGATGATTTTTTAAGGCCACTTCCCACCCAAACCGTTCCACAATTCCCTGACTTTCCTTTATAACAATAATGATTTATCGACTCGAAGAGCAGCTCGTGATTTGAAAGCCACCCCATCAAAACCTACAGAGAAGATAAAAAGAGCCCAAATTCCACTTGCAGAGGTGACCCTAAGTCCAGCTTGTCTGGCTGGCTCCATCTCCTCCTCCCAGGAGCCGAAATCTTCGGGGCGTAGCTCATGGGAATATTACAAGGAGCGGCGATCTGAAATCCACTGAAATCTCAATGCTGGAATTGCTGCACGCCCAGGACTCCAATTAAAACTCGCTGCCACGGCCGGGGCTGCTCCCAGGTGTGTGCCCAAAATGCTGAAGTCCTAAACAAATGGGATTTTGACTCATCCCCGCTTTGGAAGGTGGAGTCGGGGATATTTAATGGATGCAAACCAAGCGGATGAAAGCGGCCTCGCGGGTCGCGGGTTTCATCCATCACGAACGTAAACAGTAAACAAACCAATTTCCCTGCTGGGAGCCCGGCCCAAATGCAAAGCAAACCCACAATTCCTGCAGCGGCTGGGTAATAAAAGATGCAGGAATGTCTCGGGTCCTCCAGGCAGCCCCAGAAAGCCATAAAAGCTCCCCAGAGCCTTCCTGCCTCTTCCCTTCTCCCCATAAACCCAGGAGATGCTGCAGCTCTGGCTTCTTCTTCAGCTTCGCAGAATTCGGTGCTGAAAGGGATTTTCACTGACAGCAAATGTTTCTGCAAAATACTTCGTGGGGTTTTTCTATTTCTCTGAGACCGAGTTGTTGCAGGGCTTCGGGGGAAATTATTCGGATTTCTTTCATCCCGGTGAAAAACAGTCTGTCTCTATTCCCACTCGTTTTCTGCAGAAGTGAATAAATCACTTCCTAATTGACTGCAAACCCACCCAGATTTCCCCGTTTTTTCCTCCAAACTGTGCTTTACTTGTTGTCACACCAAGTTTTAACCCAACAAGCCCGTTTGGGACGGGAAGGAAGAGGGGGGTGTGATGCTCGAGAGTCGTCTTTTACTTTATTTTTGAAAAGTTTGAGCCTTCTGATGTGATTTCTGTATGCTCGAAGGAAACATCCCGACTTTGAGGGGAGTTTTTGTGCAAGCTGGGAAGGGACTTGGTTCAGTTAATGAGGAGGGAATTGCAAGGGTAAGGGAATTAATTTTGTTATGAGAAATATCCACCTGAACCTGTCCAAGGCACCTTCTTGGCGGTGCCTCAGTCACAGCCCTTTGGAGCCATCGGACCTTTTGGAATTCATCACCTTTGATCAGGGAATAGCTTCAGTTGAGATGGCAAAAAAAAATTAAATTAAACATTTAATCCAGACCGAGCTCCTCCTGTAATAGAACATCAAACTGCCAGCTCTCCACTGTCTCCTGGTGTTTATTAAGAAAACCTCCTCCTTAAAATTATTAATTCTTTCATTTACCTCCTTTAATTTCATCCCGCTAATGACTGCCATCATTCAACCTCATCAGCATCTTTAATTACAGTTCAGCCTCATTCTGGACAGGCAGACAAAGACTCCAAGCGAGACTTTTCAGAGGTATCAGGAGTTTTACGGACTGACAAGAGGTTGAGTCATCCGGAGCCTTCAGGGGAAGCTTTCCAAACCTTCTTCCTTCAGGGAGCAAAGCTCCAGTGTCTGAACAGCACCTTAGTCCCAATCCAGGAGGAACAAAGCAGCGCCTGATAAAGCTCAGCTCTGCCAGACACAATGGCTTAAAACACCCTAAGAAAGGGTTAGAACTAAAAATTCTTTAAATTTTAGTCCTTTAATCTCTCTGTGCCAGACTTGCTTCCCAAGCCAGCAAAATTCCAAAGGGAGAAACACTTCCCATCCTTCTGTGCCTCCCCTCCCAGACTCACCAGGGGCTGGGCTCAGCTGCCAGGAGATGCTGCACCCAAACTGCTCCAGGCTGCACCCAATTCCTGCTTCTGTCCCTCCACATTTCCCCGTGGAATCTCAGCTGATCTCCCCTTCTCTTAAAACACTTTTCCCAAGTATCACATCTTTAAAAATTCCCTGTTTGTGTCCCAGTAGAAGGCACCCATTGCAGGGTCCCTTTCTGCCTTTGATAAGGGGGTCTCAGGCTCGGTTCTAGAAGTTTCCCACTACTGGAATCTGACTCGTTCTCCTTTGAAATTACTTGCGTTGTGTTTTCTGCAAGTGGGGACTTGCAAAGGCACTGGAAAAGGGGCCGGGAGAGCAAAGAAGGCCAGGCAGACTCGGGGGGTGATGCAGCACGAATTTAATGGGGTGAGGAAGGGAAGGAAGCAACGTAAAAGTCAGGAATACATTTCCATGGTCCAGTAAGGACAGAACCCATTCATCCCTCTCACAGCGGCACACTCAGCAAGTGGAAATCTTCCTTCTTCGTTGATGAATGACCTGTGCTAATCCAGCCATGCAGAGCAATTGCCAACAATTAATATTATCAAATAAAAAAAAACCCAAAAAAACAAAACAAAACTAAACAACAATAAAACCCTAAAACAAAACAAAGAAGCACGACAAGATATTTGATCAGAAACACAAAGTAAAGCACAACGAAAGACAAGCAAAAGCTTGGTTTGGGGAGATGCCAAACTCCCATAGCTCCTTCAGCTCCAGGCTGGGGGTATCTCATATGGCATCCAAAAACCGCGGCCGTGAGCTCAGTCCTGCTGCAGGGACGGGTCGGGATTCAGCATTCCTGGTCTTCTCCTCCCGCTTTCCCCACCCGCCTTAGCAGGGCCCGTAGAAGCCGCTGCGCGAGGGGTTGTAGCGCCGGTAGGGCCGGCTGTAGCCACTGCCCAGCCCGGGGTAGCCAAATCCCCCAAAGCCAAAGGAGCTGCCCGAGTTGATGGGGACGCCCCCGGCACTCAGAGCGCTCCCGACGGCCGCGGACGCCGAGGATCCCACGGTGGTGTTCTGGGGGAAGGAGCTGAGGATGGGCCCAGGCAGAGTGACCACCACGGGGGACGGCTGGATGACCACGGTGGAGTCCTGGCACTGCCGGACACAGGGCTCGTTGCAGCTGTTGGCCAGCGGGGTGGGGCCGCAGGAGGTGGGGGCGCAGAGGTCGTAGCAGGACATGGCTGTGGCCAGAGGGAATTCTGGAATACAGGAGCTGTGTTAGATGCACATTTATCAGTAGCTTTCCGGGAATCCATTCAGGATTGGGAATTGAGAAGGAAATCAGATTTTTAGCGCTCTTCATGTTCTGGCCTTAGGTGAATTCTCCGCGTGGGCTGTGGTGGGACGCGATCACGCGACTGAACAGGGCCAGGAAGTCACTGCTGATATTTAAGTGCGGATGCACAAGCTTAAAACTTCCTTGGATCCCAAAACTGAATAAATAACCCATTTCATAAATAACCCACTTCATAAATAACCCATTTCATAAATAACCACAGCCATTTAGCTGACGTGGCTAATTAATAATTTTTATAACTCGCCACCAACACAAAACTCCCTCTTTGGTATAAAACCCCTTCCTTCCTCTGAGAAAAAACTGCCACGACAGGAGTGAGGGAAAAAACTACAAAATCAAGGCAAAAGTTTGCTGTATAAAGAGAATAAAGTTTCAGACTCACCTTTTTCACAATGGCAAAGGAGCGAAGAGAGAAGAGAAATTGGGAGAGCCTGGTGTCGCTCAGGTTTATATACCTTGTTTTGAGTTGCCCAACGACTTGGGCCACTCTTTGTGCAAGGAGTGATTTATGGGCCACGACTGATTACAGGCTTTTTTTGCCTCAGTATTTGTGTTTTTTACTGCTTCACTTCCTTATCTTGTGGTTTGTCTATCTGACCACGAGGTGCTTTTCATCTTAAAATATTCCGGGGCCGGGTTCATTCCTGGGAACACTGCAGTGATTAATTCAGCAGGATTTATTCAGCCTTCAAACCCCCTTTGGGATCTGCTTGGTGTCATTAAAGGAGATTAAGCCTCGTTTGCATAATGCACTGCCCTCCTCTGCAAGGTAAATCCTGGCGGAATTCACGGAGAATTGCAGGTTTTGAAAGGCAAACCATGAGTATTTCCAGCTGCTTTTCACAGAACCCCAGGATCCCTGAGGTTGGAAAAGACCTCCAGGACCATCGAGTCCAAGCTGTTCCCAATCCCAACCTTGCCACCAACCCAACGTCCATTCAATCCTTGGACACCTCCAGGCATGGAGAGGCTCTGTGGGAAAGGAAGAAGGAATTTTTCCATGGAAAGGGCTACCCAGGGAGGTTTGGAGTCCCCATCCCTGGAGGTGTCCCAGGAACGAGGGGACATCGGGGGTGACCAGGTGGGGATCTATCACAGGTTGGGATTGATGATCCTGGAGCTCTTTTTCAACCCCAAATCCACCAGCAGCAGTCCTGGATACAGGGATTAACCCCGAGGTTCTGGCTCCTCTGGCACATGCACTCCCGAGACATGCAAATCACATTTAAATTAGGGCTGTCTCTGTGGGGATCCCTTGGGAACAGAAACTCGTTTGACTTGGGCAGAGCTTCCTGAGGACTTCAAAGTTTATCAGCAGCTTTATTCGAGTGCCACCATGCAAATGTCCCATCCTGGGCACATTTCAGATCCCTGACCTAGATCTGAATTCTTGTATTTTATTTAATAATATGTTACAAAGATTTTGGGGTGCAGGGCAGTAATTGGGCTGTGAAATTGATGTCATTGTTTTTATCTGCACAGAATTACAGCTGCTTTATTTTAAATCAAAAAGGAAAGTTCAAGGTTTGGTTTGAGCCATCTCATATTTCAGGAGGATTCTCATCCTCCCGAATCCAGGCCAGGTCCAGAATTGGACACAATTCCAGAGCTGGACACGATTGCAGAACTGGACACAATTCTAGAGCTGGACACACTTCCAGAGCTGGACACGATTCCGGAATTGGAGATAGTTCCCGGTTGAATCTCCCCCGAGTAGAGCAGAGCAGAGGAGAGCCGAGGGGTCAAATCCCCTCCCTGGATTCCCGGGATGGCCCCGACCCCGGTTTTGGACTTTGCCCTTGGAGTTGGCCCAGTCCCACTCTCTCCAACCTGCCCAGATCCCCCTGGGTTGGGAATTGTTTGAACCTGAAGGTGTTCCTGTGGTTTAAAGTGTTTAACTCAGCCCCTCCGGCCGCGCCTGCCTGGAATTTGGGGGTTTTGCAGCCACCCCCATTCCTGGCTGGAATTTGCTGCCCGGCCCAGGCAGACGAAGCTGTGGACGTTTTAGGCTTAGTTTTAGTCATTAAGACTGTTTCAGGGGCGTGTTGTGATGTTTAGCCCTCGTTCAAGACTTAACTCCTTTAGGTGAATAATCTCTTTTTTTTTCCCCTGACGTGGAGCGTCAGCGTTTGATTCCAAGCTTTTCCACAAGATGCAGAGTAAATATTCCCAAATTTCCCACTTTCCGCAGCTGAGAGGAGCAGCACTTTTCCCTGAGGATTGCAAAGCTGGAAGAAAATTAAAGCCAGAATTGCTGAACAACAAAACACATTCTGAAATTGCTTTGGCCGAGCCACAGCCAATCCAAACACCCACAATCGTGCATTTCTTTACCCAAACATGAATTTTAATATCATTTCCATGCCCGAGTCACCCCCATTCCCGCCCGAAATCCCGGGAAGTCGCCGGGATGTGCAGCAATTTTCATAGCAAATTAAACGCGAGGCTGGATGTTCGAGATTCATTCAAATTTTGGGGTTTAGAGGCTGTGCGGTGTCTGAACCTGACGACAGCATCAGGAGAAGCTGCACACGGCTCTTCATCCAATTTATCACGGCTCGATTTGTCCCTGCCGGAAATTCCTGCACGGAAAGGATGCAAAAAAAAACGGGATCGGGAGCACTCAGCAAAAGATAAGAATTAACTCCAAATGAAGAGGCTTTGTACAAAGGCTGGGCTCGGACTTCAGAGGAACAAAAGGACTTCAAAGTTCCCAACACTTCTCGCTAATGGCTCGAATATGCAAAGTTTTGGGAGGTTGTGCGGAGATCTCAGCGCCCGCATCCCCTGGGTAAGAACTTCAAAGTCGGTGAGTCAAGAGAACTCAAATGACTTCACCTAATTCAAGGTAATCACCTTCAGAAACTTTAATTACTTTATTAAACTTTTCTGTAATTTTTATTTTTTTAAAATAAAATTAAGCCGAGTCTTCATCTCCTTAAACTCCTTTAACTCCTTCTATTTCCTCCACAGGAAAGTTGTCTTCTTTTTTAGAGTCTTTTCTACAAAAAGGTTTTTCTATAAAAGGAGAGTCTTTCTCCTCCCTCTCCTCAAAATCTCTACAACCCAACAGCCCGTAATATTTTCCCATATGTTACAAAATTAATACCTTCTAGTAGGAATCACTCCCAAGAAAAATTCGTTTCCCTTTCATCCATAAAACTGAGATAACCCAGGAACGCTTCCTCCTCCTCATCCTCCCCTCCAGGCACAGAAACTGCTGCATTTGGAGGGGCGATCCCATTTTGGGATCAGCCTCCTTAACAGCCCGGGAGGGTTTCCAGTTCCCTAATTAACACCCGGAGTTCATCCAAGAGGTGGGGAGCCCTTGGATGGGGGAACCAGGACACAACAACTCCGGCTCGTGGAGTTTCACACTCAATTAACGCCTTCGGAGCTCCCGGGACAGGTGAGGCACCAAAGAGTTGACAAATTACTGCGTGAATTGAAATTTGTAGCCTTGTGTTGGCTCCCGAGCCCCGGGTGTGATGGAACAAAGGATTGAAATGAATCCCCGGGTCCCGGAGATGAAAGAAGCTTTGAGGGAGGTTTTTCATCTCACGCCAGGCTGGTACACAAACCACGAGCAATTTAATTCCTGGGCACAACTCAACCTCCTGCAGACATTATTTGTATAACTGAGTTGTTGGACTGCTCCAAAACTTCCCAACAAGAGAATTTCTTCCCTTTTTTTCCCCTCCAAAATGGGTTGGTTTAGTGCCTTCAGTGGCTGTTGCAAATCGAAATCAGATCCTGGAGGTGCTCTGAGCTCTCCACACTCCAGGCTGAACATTCCCAACATTCCCAACTCCCCCAGATTACTGATGATCTACTATGTGATAAATTTCGTTATTTTAAAGTAAGAACATGAAGGGGAAGGGAAAAAAACAGCAGGAGACTCAGGAGATTACAATAAAAGCATCATTTTATTAATCCCAAAGAGAGGATTAAAGCCCTGCAAAGCACCGGGGGTCGGTGTGGGGGGATAGGCTCAGCTCAGGCGGACGTGTCCCACAGGCAGAGCTCTTCTTCCAGCGCGCCCTGAGAACCACATCCCGCCTACTTCCTAAACTTCAACTTTTACACCGGGTAGTACCAAATACACGGAGAGGCAGAGCTACAAACCGGACTAGAAACACACAGGAGTAAGACAGGAGCAGCGGCCTCATTCCAGGGGCTGATGGACTCCGTACAGGGGGAGCTCTGGGGATCTGACACCGCTTTGGGCACCGTGAGCTCAGTCCTGCTCCAGGGACGGGTCGGGATTCAGCATTCCTGGTCTTCTCCTCCCGCTTTCCCCACCCGCCTTAGCAGGGCCCATAGAAGCCGCTGCGCGAGGGGTTGTAGCGCCGGTAGGGCCGGCTGTAGCCACTGCCCAGCCCGGGGTAGCCAAATCCCCCAAAGCCAAAGGAGCTGCCCGAGTTGATGGGGACACCCTCAGCGCTCAGAGCGCTCCCGATGGCCGCGGACGCCGAGGATCCCACGGTGGTGTTCTGGGGGAAGGAGCTGAGGATGGGCCCAGGCAGAGTGACCACCACGGGGGACGGCTGGATGACCACAGTGGAGTCCTGGCACTGCCGGACACAGGGCTCGTTGCAGCTGTTGGCCAGCGGGGTGGGGCCGCAGGAGGTGGGGGGACATCGCTCATAGCAGGACATGGCTCGGGATGAGGTCTGGAATACAGGAGCACACCTGAGGGCAAGGCAGGGGTCGTGTCACACCTGGATTTACTCAGTTCAGGTATCGCGACTTTCCAAGGAGCCTTTCAGAACTGAGCCAGGAGCTGAGGAGGAAACCAAACTTAAATAAAGAGAGACAAAGGCTGAAATGTCCTCTGGGCTGTCAGTGATGAGGAACTGGCAGCGGAACAAAAGAAACAAACCTGTATCATTAATTTAATTGTAGGATTCTGATTGCACGTCTGGGGGGACCCAGAGCGTTGAGGGAGCAGCAATTAGGAGTGAAACCCAACCACAAATGTACCTGTGGAGAGAGGTCCACGGGCAGCTGGAAAAATGAAAGGGAGGATTCGTTTCAAGGCTCCAGCTTTGCCTACAAAGAGGTACAAATTTCAGTGACAGATTTCAGTGTCACTAAGCAGCCTTCAAGCAGAGGTCTTTGAAACCTTTCCCAGACAACTCATCCATGGCTGTGAGAAAAGGCAGGAATTCCGTGCATGCTCCTGGATTTTATCTGCACCACAGCAAGAAAACCAAAATTCTCTGATTTCTAGGGGATGCTCAGCTCTGCTCAGGTTTTTCCCCTCTTTCCCTTTATCCCCGCAATCCCTGATCCCGCTTCCCAACATTCCAGGAGGTGTTGTTGCACCCTGGAAGAAAATTTCCACACTTGGTGAACCCAGTGGACATTCCAGGATGGAAAAGAAACCCCACCAAGATATAAAGTGCTGCTGAAATATAACTGAGCTCCTGGATTTTCTGTTTTAATAAATAGTTGGAGTTTAAAAGGACCTTTAAAGATCCCAGAGTTTCAACTCCTTGCACAGTTATTCCACCCATTCAATTCATTAATCTTTATTCATTCTAATACTTTCTATGTCATTTAATATGTCTGAAGCCCCACGTTTGAATAAATTTCTATCACCAGCTCAAGGATCTCTATAAGCAAGTCAGGACTCCAGAAATTCCACGATTCCAACAGCAAATCCCAACTTTTTAAACAGAAAAAGTCTCCCCCCTCCCCCCACCAAAGAATCCAGCAAGCAACAGAATACTGTGGGAGGGGGAAAAAAAACCAGATTATTATATTAAAAGGCAAGAACTTAGCAAACAGAGAGTGGATTTGAACTAACCTTGCTCACAAAAGAGGAAAAAGAAGTGGCAGGAAGGACTTGGGCTGAGGTGGTTTTTATACCTCAGCTCTGATGGCCTGGGGACCACAGACAGCCTTTGTACCTGGAATTAATTCCCAACGAGTATGTCCTGAATGTCAAATGTTCCACCTGATTAAATGTCTTTTCCTCACTGCTTATTTACTTTGTTTTTGTTTCCTTATCTTCTGACAGACAGATTCCGTCCCGCAGGTTTCTCTCATCTCGGGAATTAGGGACCAAATTTATTCCAGGGCCACCTTTCAGTCACAACAAAATCCAGACTCTGGCATATGTTTGACTTTAGTCATAAAGAAAAATACTAAGAAAGTCTATAATACATAATTCATCATTCCAAGGCGTTCTTTTATTAAGGGTATGAGTGGAAATCCTTAATAAATTCCTGTCTCCACCGATGCTTACCAGGCTCTGCCTCCAGCCGGGCGTCGGAACAATCTCAATTCTGGGTTTGGGGAAGGCCCTGCCTAAAGAGCACATCCAGCCCTGAAACAGCACAGAACCCAGGGTAGGAAGTGCCAGAATCCTGGAATTCAGAGACAAATTTCCACTTTATCACATCGAATTCAGATGGTTCTATGGCAATAAATCTGAGTAACACGGTTTGCGGCACAGCTGGAAGGACAAGGGGACATTTAATCTTGATTTATCGGTTCTTTTACAAAGGGAACCTCCAAACCCCTCCTGTACCCCCTCAGCTCACAAATTCCAGTCCGAATCATGGAACCACGGAATGGTTTGGGTGTGAAGGAACCCTAAAGCTCATCCTGTGCCAGTCCTTGTGCAGGGACGCGTCCTGTGATCCCAAGGTTGCTCCAAGCCTCGTCCACCCTGTCCTGGAACACTTCCAGAGGTGGGGAATCTGTGGAGCCACCTGTGCCAGGGGCTCTCCACCCCCACAGGGAAGAATTCCTTCCCAAAATCCAACCTAAATTACCCCTCTTTCAGTTTTAGCCCTTTTTCCCCTTCTCCTGTCACTCCAGGACATTTGAAATTCTCTCCCCATGTTTCTTGTTGGCTCCTTCAGGCCCTGCAAGGCCAGAATTAGGTCACCCCAAAGCTTCTCCAAGCTTGGAAAGGTCCTCAGAGGTTGGGTTTGTTATTTGGTTTGGTTTTTTTTTGGTTTTTTTTTTGAGATGTGAACATTTTAATTGACAATTGTTTGTAACTGGGTCAGACTGAGAATGGCAGACAAAAAGTTTTGGCTCCTCTTGGATTTGATCTTGAATCCCAAGGCAGCCACAAGTGAACAAATTGCTGAAGAGCTGGAAAATAAATTGTCTTTATTAGACTGTGCTTGAAGTAATTTCATGTTGACATTATTAGAGTCGGTCTGAAAGTACCAGAAATTAAAAGTACCCATAAATTGGGAAGATGAAAGAATTTTGAATGGGTGGATGATGCTTCTCACGCAATGCCAGCCTAAACCTAGACTGGAAAACAAAAGCAGGACAATTCCTTTATCAAGAAAAGGTTCCACTTGCAAAAATATGTGTGGGAACTAATTAATGCCAAAAAAAAAAAAAAAAAGATGCTTCAAAAACCCCATAAAGTCAAAAATATCTACAGAGTTATTGCACATATTTTTCCACCTGAACATCCAAAGAGGGTGTTCCAAATCACCTTCACATTCTTCAGAAATTGTCTCCAGTGATTTCAGGCATTACAGGTGATGGATCAGACCCTTAAAGGTATAAAATTCTGCTTGAACTAGATCCAAGCACCTCCATTTAATAAAAACTTCAACACCCTGCACAACCCCCCTGCCATGCTGGGCTGGGAAGGTTCCGGAACAAGGCTTTATTTCCTTTTATTCCCTTTAGATCAGCAAGGGTAAATTTCGGAATTTATTTCCCCTTACCCAAACTCTTTACTCTCCCAAATTTCCCTCCTCCACCCTTCATGCTCTGTGTCCATTTCCATCATGGGATTAATAGATAAAATAGATTAAATAGATTAAATAGATTAAATGGTCTGTTGGTGGTAGATACAGAATACATTTTCAAATCCCTTACATATGTTTCAAAAAAAATAGATTTAAACTGGCTTTTAAGCCCCATACTTTTTAATTGGTATTGCATCAATTTAACACCACACTAAAATTGTGGTTGCACAGAAACCTCATGCGTAACATTTTTATCATCAAGTGCCATATCTGGGCTGTCACTTAAGCTGGCCACGGGTATTTGTTTTCATATTTAAAAAAAAAAAAAACAAACAAAACAAAAGGAGAAAAAAATCTAATTTTTATATGTAAAAATATAAATAAACACATAAATACAACCGCAGCGGTTCTACCACGCGGGAACGCCGCCGCCCTCAGATTCCTCGCGGATCCCAAGGAACAACTCATCCCGCCAGCCCCTCCAGTTATTTTGTTTGGAAAATTCACCCGTGCAAACCTCTTTTCAAGCCCAGGCTCCTCTCAGTCTGGGACATTTTCATTCCCCAGCTTTTCATTTTTTGGCGTTGCTGCCTCGAGCCACCGACGGAAAGGGGACCCAGCAGAGGGGCAGCTCCGACCGCTGCTCCCTGTGACCGGGGGATGGCTGGAGCTGTGCCAGGGAGGGTCGGGCTGGATATTTGTGGATAATTCTTCCCCCAGAGAGTGCTGGGTGCTGCCTAGGCTTGCCAGGGAATGGGCACAGCCCCAGGGCTGCCACAGCTCCAGGACCGTTTGGGCAACGCTCCCAGGGTCATTTTGGGATTTTGAGGTGAATGCGCAGGACCAGGACCTGGGTTAGATTTGACCCCTCGAGGGTGCCTTCCAATGAGGATATTCTAGGATTCTATGCTGTCTTTTCAGTACAGTCTTCTCCTCCCAAATTTGTAAATTTTTAAAGCAAATAATTTTAAATGTGCTTTAAATATAAGCATAAAGAGCTTGAATAGAGAACCCCACCTTTTTTGCCTGTTGTGTGGACGTTTGGACTGGCCCCACACCTGAATGCCAGGAGCATTCCCTCGAGCTCCTCAAATATT
The DNA here is from genome assembly GCA_013396995.1 of Dicaeum eximium. Classification (NCBI taxonomy): domain Eukaryota; kingdom Metazoa; phylum Chordata; class Aves; order Passeriformes; family Dicaeidae; genus Dicaeum; species Dicaeum eximium. The sequence goes on from VWZP01005827.1 coordinate 16,498, forward strand.
TATCTCAGCTCCAGGCTGATTTAATGTTCAAATAGATTTTATATCATGGCGCTTTTTTTTTTTTCATCTCTTTTAGTTGCCACGATGGCAAGCGTTGCTTGTGCCATATTAATATTCATTCCGATTCTCAAGAGTTTCAAAGATGCCAAATAGGGGACAAGACCTAAAACTTCTCAAGCTTAAACACCACAACTATAATTTTAAATACAGAGGTGGGATAAAATAACTGGGGGGAAACATCCTAGAAAAATAAATATATTTGTGAATCTGTTCAGTGCTTCCTGAGAGTGTAAAAACCAATGAAATTATTTTTATCAGGTGAGTTGTGGTGACTTTTGGATGCACATTTTCCTCTGTGAAATCCCTGCATAGATTTTCACATAATTCTGCCCCAAGGGGAGGTAAAAAGGAGAGAAAAACCACAATGAAACTCAAAATCAGATGCAACATCAGTTTAATGATAAAAAGTCAAGTAGCATTAAGCAAAAACAAAGGGGAAATATGTATTTATGAAGGGAAAAGAAGCCACTGAAACCATTCCAACTGAGAGACAGCAAGCAAGACTCCACCTTTCCTTAATTCCTGAGTAAAACCCCTTCCACTGACTTTGGGCAATTACAGCATTAAACCATGTCAGCGTGAAATGCAAAATCACAGAGACAAGGAAACTCTTCAAAAGCAGGATGTTCAAGGCAGAAACAGGTTGGCCACGTGTCCAGACAGCACCTCTCTCCCGCCCTCCTTGGCAGGAGGGCTCGAGGGGGCCCAAGGCCTCTGGAAACGCTGGCCAGCAGCTCCAGCCTCAGCCCGGCACCTGGCTTGGGGCTTCCTGGGGGAGGCACTCGCTGGAGGCCCGGCCAGGCTCTAGCAGGGCAGGCACCTGCGGCCGCAGTAGCGGCCACCAAAGCCAGAGAGCCCAGAGAGCCCAAAGCCCCCCGAGTTGATGGGCACTCCCTCCTCGCTCAGGATGTTGCCCACGGCTGCGGAGGTGGAGGATCCCACGGCGGTGTTCTGGGGGAAGGAGCTGAGGATGGGCCCGGGCAGGGTGACCACCACGGGGGACGGCTGGATGACCACGCGGGAGTCCTGGCACTGCCGGACACAGGGCTCGTTGCAGCTGTTGGCCAGCGGGGTGGGGCCGCAGGGCCGGCACAGGTCGTAGCAGGACATGGCTGTGGCTGGAGGAGCACCTGCAGAGAGGACAGAGAATGCAGCCATGGAATGTGAGGCCCACAGGGAGATGCTGCTGGGCACGAGGAAACACAGCCCGGGCAGAAGGGACAGCCTGGAGAGGGAGGAAGGGAGGAATTCAACAGCCCTGACCCCAAAGCAGTCCCTGCTCAGAAATCCCAACATCTCCCACCTCACCCCAGTAAAACACAACCACAGAAACCTGGTGAGAGCAGCGTCAAGGAGAAAGACTCTCAGAGCCCACTACGGAGAAGCAAAGATTCCATTGAGGCCCGAGGAAAAAGAGAAGAGAAGGGGAAGAGGGAGGCAAAGGCCCTTGCAGCTCACCTGTGTCACCGAGGAGGAGAAGGCAGGAGAGGTGGATGAGGGCTCCTGCACTTGCTCTGCCTTTTATACTGTCCCACACAGCCCGGGCCCACGGGCACTCTGGGCGCTTGGAACGTGTTTACCAAGCTCCTCCTGCATGCAAAACATCCCCATCAGAGAAATGGGGACACTGCAATGCTGCGTTTTCATTTCCCTGTGCAGGACATGCCCAGTCAGCCTCCCAGGCTCCTTTCAAGTGCCAGGATTAGAGGCCAAAATGTGTCCAGGGGCGATGCCACGTCAGCAGGGCCAGGTGATGCGGCCAGTGCTGAGGAGTGTCCAACATCCCAAATAATTCCAGCCTCAACCCTCCAGGGCAGGACTTAAAGTGTTTCCTGATGATGGCAATGGGTTCCTCAGAGCCCTGAGGCTCCAGCCTGGCCATTTCCCTGTAAGGGTCAGCTCTGTCCTCACCTTTGTCCCTCTCCAGGCTGGCAGGGCTGCCCGGCGAGGTTTGGAATCCCTGGAGGTGACCAAGGGGAAACTGGAGATGGCACTCCACGTGCTGTGTGACAAAGTGGGGATCGGCCACAAAGTGGGACTCTGGGATGTTCTGGGAGAGCTTTTCTCATCTCAGGAATCCCTTCAGATGAGGGACCGGCCCCATCCAGCCCCGTGGTGCCAATGCCCAGCAGGGGACATGGGGCTGCCTCTGCGCTTGAAAGTCCTGCCCTGAAGGGCCAGGGACTGGCACCAGATGGTCAGTGGGACACTTGTCAGCCCTGGCTGCATCACCCAGCCCTGCTGACAAATTCCTTTCCCTGGAAATGTTTTAGCCTCTAATCCTGGCACTTGAAAGGAGCCTGGGAGGCTGACTGGGCATGTCCTGCGCAGGGAAATGAAAAGGCAGCGTTGCAGGGCAAAAATAAAAACACTAATTTTTGTAATTGGGATGTTTTGCATGCAAGATGAGCTTGGTAAACACATTCCCAGTGCAAAGAGTGTCCCTGAGCCCGGGGCTGTGTGGGACAGTATAAAAGGCAGAGCAAGTGCAGGATCCCCCATCCACTTCTCCTGCCTTCTCCTCCGTGGTGACACAGGTGAGTGCCTTCCTCTGTTGCTATTTCTTTTCCTCTGTCTCTTCTGGCTCTCACTGGGGCTTTGCCTCACTTCTGCTTTGCTGAGACAGTTGGTGATCCTCTCCACTCTCTGTACCACACTGCAGGGAGGTGGGAGAAGGTCCTGTCTGTGTTTTTAGGGCCCTCTTGGGGATGGCAATTCCTTGTCCTTTCTATCTCCCTCTCCAGGCTGTCTCTTCTGCCCAGGCTCTGCTCTTTCTCTTGCCCAGCAGCATCTCCCTGTGTGCCTCACATTCCATGGCTGCATTCTCTGTCCTCTCTGCAGGTGCTCCTCCAGCCACAGCCATGTCCTGCTACGACCTGTGCCGGCCCTGCGGCCCCACCCCGCTGGCCAACAGCTGCAACGAGCCCTGTGTCCGGCAGTGCCAGGACTCCCGCGTGGTCATCCAGCCGTCCCCCGTGGTGGTCACCCTGCCCGGACCCATCCTCAGCTCCTTCCCCCAGAACACCGCCGTGGGATCCTCCACCTCCGCAGCCGTGGGCAACATCCTGAGCGAGGAGGGAGTGCCCATCAACTCGGGGGGCTTTGGGCTCTCTGGGCTCTCTGGCTTTGGTGGCCGCTACTGCGGCCGCAGGTGCCTGCCCTGCTAGAGCTGGGCTGGGCCTCCAGCGAGTGCCTCCCCCAGGAAGCCCCAAGCCAGGTGCCGGGCTGAGGCTGGAGCTGCTGGCCAGCGTTTCCAGAGGCCTTGGGCCCCCTCGAGCCCTCCTGCCGAGGAGGGAGGGAAACGTGGCCAGCTGAGGCTTCTGCTTGTCCTGCTTTCTTCTGTGCCTCCCCAGGCCCTGCCCTGCCCTGCTCTGCTGGCCCAGGGGCTCAGCCCCAGGCTGCTCCTGCTGGCCCCATGCCTGGGGCAGGCAGATGTGTGGGCCACTGCTGGCCAGGGCCAGCCTGGCCCGGGGCCCTGCCCATCCCCTGCTTTGTTTCTGTCTTCACACTCAATAAAGTTCACTCTGCATTGGAACTGGAGTTTCCTGGAGTTCCTTTCCCTGCTGGGATGGGCAGCCCAGCTGTTCCATGGTGGCTGTGATGCCCTGGGGGGTTTGGGTGGTTAAAGGCAAGGGATGGTCCTGTCTCACACTTGGGCAAGGTGAGAACCTTCAAGGGCCGCAGTCATGGGAAGTGCCATGGGGCAGTGGAGGGAGTGTGGCCTTGTGTGAGTGTGCACAGGGTGACCAGGAGGTGCCCCAGGGGACAGCTGAGCCAGGCTGAGGTTGGGCAACTCCCAGCTCATGAGTCAAGCCACTGCCCTGATGCTTTCTGTGCCACCTGCCCAAGGCCGTGGTTGTGTTTTACCACCCACAACTGGACCTTTGCCTTCCTTCCTCCAAGCACTTCTCTCAACCCCTGTGTGCAGAGGGTGTCCCAAACGAGTTGAAGGGACATGTGCCCAACAGTGCGACTGCCAAAGTCAACGTGATGCCCAATTTTCTTTTCCTGCTTCCTGTGGAATGCTTCTCCCTGGGGCACGGGGTGTGCCTGGCCCTGCAGCCATCTTGTGACAGTCAAAGGCTGCTCCTCTGCCCTGTTTTGGGCTTCAGTGTCTGAAATAAAACCATCCTGCCAAGCTCCTCTGTCTCTTTATTTGTGCCCTCCCATCCCTGCCAGAGCCAGGAGGAGACGTTGGCAGCAATGGGGTCAAAATGGAACCAGGGAAGGGAGGCAACACCCCCAGGACACCCCTGGGAGGATGGGGTGGGTGGGGACACCTGAGGCTTTATGGAGACCCTCGGTGGGGAGGGCTGGGTCAGGGAGAAGGAGAGAGGGCTGGAAATGTCTTTGTGGCGTTAAGTGTTTTGCCCGTGGAAGGGATTTAAGTGGAAATGCCACGGATGGAAACGCGGTGGGTGTGTGGGTGTGTGTGTGTGTGTGTTTTGAAGGAAATCTCTCTGTTAAATCTGCCCCGTCACACCCAGGGTTTTCTTCTGAATGTGTTTGTTTGGAGAAACTTCTCCTGTCGATCTGAGAGCTCTCCCTTCATCCCCCTGGATGAGGAATCTGGCTTAGACCTCTGGGATTTACAATTTTTCTGTCTCTGATGGAGCCCCAGCCTCTCTGGAACAGGGGTTTTGCCCCCTTTTGCAACAAGGGGTGTTGCGGTGGTGCAGGTGGTACCTGAGCGGGGCTGTCACCACTCCTGGGGACACCAGCTCTGGTTTTACCCCAGGAAATGCATCTCAGAGCATGGAATCCTTCCCTTGCTGGGCATCTCTGGGGACATCCTGGTCCCTGCTGCTCCCCAGGCTGGGTTTGTTGGCACTGCCGGCCCTCAGGTGCTTCCTGATGTCCTGCTTGGAAACATTCCCGAGTGTTTGGGACTGTGTGTAGGGTCTGATGGGAGGCAAGGGGGGAAAAATAAGTGGAGGGATGGCCGTGAGGAATGGAAGAAGGAAGAGTTTTGAAGTCAGATGTTCTCATTAGGGAGTGTTTTCTGCAAGATAATGACCCTGACAAGTATTTGTTGTTGGGAAAGCAGCGTCCTTCCTTCTGGAACAGTCCTATTCTGCTGATTGGAGAACTCCAGGCGATGCTGAAAGAGGTGAAAGGCAGAAGAAACGAGATAATTTCTTCTGAAGGCAATATAAGATCCCAAAGAAGGTTCAAAACCAACCCATGCAGCCTCTCTGATGAATAAATGAGATCTAAGAAGGCTTGAAAGGCCTTGGAGTCACAGAGAGCAACGTCTATGGCCAGTCTCCGCCAAAGCCAGCCCTTTAATCCTGGGTTTATAATAAAAAAAACTGCATTTATTACTCCAAAGGCTCACAGCTGCCTCAGGAGGGGAAGGTGCTGACATCACCTGGAAATACGACACCACTCCACCCAGCTGGCTGAAACATCAGCCTGGTTCTGGCTGAAAAATACCCTAAAAACATTTTGGCCTCTAATGCTGGCACTTGAAAGGAGCCAGTTTGGCTGAATGGGCACGTCCTGCACAGGGAAATGAAAAGGCAGCGTTGCAGGGAACATAAATAACATCCAGTTTGCTTAATTGGGGATGCTTTGCATAAAATATGAGCTTGTTGGTAAACACATTCCCTGTGCAAAGGCGCGTCTGGGCCTGGGGCTGTGTGGGACAGTATAAAAGGCAGAGCAAGTGCAGGAGCCCTCATCCACCTCTCCTGCCTTCTCCTCCTCGGTGACACAGGTGAGCTGCAAGGGCCTTTGCCTCCCTCTTCCCCTTCTCTTCTCTTTTTCCTCGGGCCTCAATGGAATCTTTGCTTCTCCGTAGTGGGCTCTGAGAGTCTTTCTCCTTGACGCTGCTCTCACCAGGTTTCTGTGGTTGTGTTTTACTGGGGCGAGGTGGGAGATGTTGGGATTTCTGAGCAGGGACTGCTTTGGGGTCGGGGCTGTTGAATTCCTCCCTTCCTCCCTCTCCAGGCTGTCCCTTCTGCCCGGGCTGTGTTTCCTCGTGCCCAGCAGCATCTCCCTGTGGGCCTCACATTCCGTGGCTGCATTCTCTGTCCTCTCTGCAGGTGCTCCTCCAGCCACAGCCATGTCCTGCTACGACCTGTGCCGGCCCTGCGGCCCCACCCCGCTGGCCAACAGCTGCAACGAGCCCTGTGTCCGGCAGTGCCAGGACTCCCGTGTGGTCATCCAGCCGTCCCCCGTGGTGGTCACCCTGCCCGGGCCCATCCTCAGCTCCTTCCCTCAGAACACCGCCGTGGGATCCTCCACCTCCGCGGCCGTGGGCAACATCCTGAGCGAGGAGGGAGTGCCCATCAACTCGGGGGGCTTTGGGCTCTCTGGGCTCTCTGGCTTTGGTGGCCGCTACTGTGGCCACAGGTGCCTGCCCTGCTAGAGCCTGGCCGGGCCTCCAGTGAGTGCCTCCCCCAGGAAGCCCCAAGCCAGGTGCCGGGCTGAGGCTGGAGCTGCTGGCCAGCGTTTCCAGAGGCCTTGGGCCCCCTCGAGCCCTCCTGCCGAGGAGGGAGGGAAACGTGGCCAGCTGAGGCTTCTGCTTGTCCTGCTTTCTTCTGTGCCTCCCCAGGCCCTGCCCTGCACTGCTCTGCTGGCCCAGGGGCTCAGCCCCAGGCTGCTCCTGCTGGCCCCATGCCTGGGGCAGGCAGATGTGTGGGCCACTGCTGGCCAGGGCCAGCCTGGCCCGGGGCCCTGCCCATCCCCTGCTTTGTTTCTGTCTTCACACTCAATAAAGTTCACTCTGCATTGGAACTGGAGTCTCCTGGAGTTCCTTCCATTTTGGGATCCCCAGCTAAAGCTGCTCCGTGGGGTTGTGGAGCCCTGAGGGAGAATTGGGAGGGACTGGAGGGAGTGTGGCTTTGTGTGAGTGTGCACAGGGTGACCAGGCAGTGCCCCAGGGGACATTTGAGCCAGGGGGGAGTTTGGACTTTGGGTTCTGGTTCAAGAACCAAAACACTGACCTTCCAGAAGAGATTTCTATGCAGGATTTACAGGCACCTTCCCAAAGCCTTTATTGTGCATTTCCAGCTACAAGTGGCTGTTTTCCTTGTCTGCATTCAAGCACAGCATCCAAACTCTGGAGTACAGGCACAAGCCAAGGCCCTGAGGTGACACGTGGCAGGTGTGCAAATAAAAATGTGAGTCCTGTGCCAGGTTCTGGCACAGTGGAAATGGACTGAGGATGGGTCGCTCTTCTGGAGGAATCCCAGAATCCTCAAGTCAGGAAAAAAGCTCCAAGTTCAAGTGGACAGTGTGCATAGCAGAGTTCTGCCGGTCTGCTCCAGATTCCTGCTCCTTCAGGACATGGTGACACATGGAATAACTCGATGGCAATTAATGCTCGAATCACAGAGACACAGCAAACTTCAGCCCGGGAAAAGGTGAAGAAGAAGTTTTATTTTGATTTACGTATTATATAGAGTTTTGGGAACAGCCATGGATTGGGGAATGAGGTCACCACCTCTCCAACCACACTGGTCAATGAAAAGGTCCATCAAACCTTTCTCCTCCCAGGAGGAAGGAATGAAAAACAAAAAGATGGTTAGAAAAACATCTGCGTGTTTACAGAAAACCTCCTGAGAAACTTTATCACAAAAATTAAAACATCAGAAGGCTGAAACTCAGGGTGACATCTGACCACAGGACAATTTTGGTGGGGGACAAGATGCTTCCACGTCTTCCTTCTAGGCCTGGATACAGCCCCAGGCCATGTCACTGGCACTGCTGCTCTCCCTCAGATGAGGGATCGTGGTCCCTGTGTGTCCATCCCTGTCCCATATCCACGTTACAAACCCACCCTCAGCATGTCCCCAATGTCACCTTGCCCAGGTGTGAGACAGGACCATCCCTTGCCTTTAACCACCCAAACCCCCCAGGGCATCACAGCCACCATGGAGCAGCTGGGCTGCCCATCCCAGCAGGGAAAGGAACTCCAGGAGACTCCAGTTCCAATGCAGAATGAACTTTATTGAGTGTGAAGACAGAAACAAAGCAGGGGATGGGCAGGGACCCGGGCCAGGCTGGCCCTGGCCAGCAGTGACCCACACATCTGCCTGCCCCAGGCACGGGGCCAGCAGGAACAGCCTGGGGCTGAGCCCCTGGGCCAGCAGAGCAGGGCAGGGCAGGGCCTGGGGAGGCACAGAAGAAAGCAGGACAAGCAGAAGCCTCAGCTGGCCATGTTTCCCTCCCTCCTCGGCAGGAGGGCTCGAGGGGGCCCAAGGCCTCTGGAAACGCTGGCCAGCAGCTCCAGCCTCAGCCCGGCACCTGGCTTGGGGCTTCCTGGGGGAGGCACTCGCTGGAGGCCCAGCCCAGCTCTAGCAGGGCAGGCACCTGCGGCCACAGTAGCGGCCACCAAAGCCAGAGAGCCCCGAGAGACCAAAGCCCCCCGAGTTGATGGGGACCCCGGACTCGCTCAGGATGCTGCCCACGGCTGCGGAGGTGGAGGATCCCACGGCGGTGTTCTGGGGGAAGGAGCTGAGGATGGGTCCAGGCAGGGTGACCACCACGGGGGACGGCTCGATGATGACCCTTGAGTCCTGGCACTGCCGGACACAGGGCTCGTTGCAGCTGTTGGCCAGCGGGGTGGGGCCGCAGGGCCGGCACAGGTCGTAGCAGGACATGGCTGTGGCTTGAGGAGCACCTGGAGAAGGCACAGGCAGAACGTGAGGCACGGCCTCAGCAGGAGAACGAGCAGAGACCGAGCAGAAGGGACAGGGAATAGGGAGGAAGAAAGGATCAGAAGCCCCATCCCCACTGGTTTTCCTGCAAAGAGCCCAGCAGCTTCTCCCACCTCGTCCCAGTGAGCAGAGGTTGGGAGCAGGATCTGGGAGCGAAGTTCTCAGCGGATGCTGCACAGCAGCAAGGCCAGAGATGAAGGTGAATAGAAGAAGGACAAGAGGAAGGAAAAGATGGTTGTAGCTCACCTGTGTCACCGAGGAGGAGAAGGCAGGAGAGATGGATGAGCACTCCTGTGCTTGGAGTGGGTTTTATACCGTCCTGGCCAGCCCCAGGGCCAGCCTTTGCTCATGGGATGCGTTTCCCAAGCTCATCCTGCATGGAAAACACTCCCTTCCCCCGGCACCAGCCTTTGATTTGGTGCTGCAACTTTCCTTCCCTATTTCCTTGCTGCTGGCATCCCCATTCCACGCTGGAACCTCATTTTGTGTGGCTTAATTAGAGATCAAACGCTTCTCTTGGCTGCCATTGTCGATTCAGGTAATTTAGGCCTTCATGGCGATCTCCATGGAAAGCAAAGTGTTTTTCTTCATCTTGTCTGGCAGTTTAGTCACTGCCTCGTCTGTCCTGTGGCCATTTCCAAATTAAAACAATGCCAGACTCATCCCAGATAGCTCCAGATTCACACAGTATTTGCATGTTTTGCATAAATGTAATTGCAGCTATTTTCCCCCCTGTTTTCAGATTGTGCCACATGTCTGGTCTGAATTTCTCATTGAGGATGAAGCCCTGGTTTAGAGGAGAGCCTAATTAGGTCACAAACCCTGCATGGCGCCAATTTTTTAGTTTCTCTGTCAAAATTCAGCATTTTATTCCAGAAACCACTTAATGGTTTATATTTATTGTGTCGCTGGCTTCAGCTTGTGTAGAACCTCCAAGTCCATTTAATAACCAAAACCTGCATTTTTAAAAAATGTCATTTTTTTCTAAGCCAGCTTCACACTCGAAGCCCTGTTTGGGAATAATTCCCCCTTGACCCTCACAGCAACTTCTGGAAGTCTCCAGGAGTGTTTTTTTCCTTCTCTTTTTCCAAAAGGGAGCTGAACTCTGTTTCTCAGTGGAAATAAAACATTCAGCAGCTGGCGCTGGATACAGGCTACTGGGCAAGTTGCTTCCCTGGCCTAATTAGGGCTGGAATGTGCTCAGGTTTTATGTCCTGGCACCACAGTTTGGAGGCCAGGGATGACCACTGGTAATATCCTGACAACCCCGCTGCAGGACAGGAATGGAAGGCAATTGGGAGCACAGGGGTTGGTGGCGTCTCTGCAATTGCTGGGACACCTAATTTCAGTTTATTTATGGCCGTTCCCAAAGCCAGAACCCCAAATGCTTCATTCAGGTGGTGCAGCCAACAATCATTTCTGCTCAACTTGGATAATTGGAGTGGGTAATTTTGGCTAACCGAGGGAAGGAAGTCTCCAGCTTCAATTTTTCCCACCCCAAAACATTTCTGAGCAGAGAAATGTTTCGTTTTATTCATTAAAGCGGAGTTTAGCGCATCGTGACTGCAGTAAAACAAGAATTAAACCAACCGTGAAGGGATTAAATGATTCCAGCAATAATTCAATCCCCAGGGATTTTATCTTTGGAATTATTTGAAGTTTTCTGTTCAGAGAAGAACCAAATTAATTGGGAATGCATCCTGCAATGACTGAGGCTGAAGAAATTATCAATTCCGGGATGTGATCCATTCCAGGCCAGGCTGGATGGGATATTGAGCAACCTGATCCAGTGGGAGGTGGCCCTGCCCATGGAAGGGGTTGGAATGAGGTGATCTTTAAGGTCCCTTCCACCCCAAACCATTCTGTGACTCCACAACTGATGGGAATTTTTTTTTAGGAAATATTTTTTTAATCAAAAAAAAGAAAAAAAAAGGACATTTCACCCCATCTCTCATTTAGCTTCGTCCCCATTCCGAAGCCTTGGAGGTGTCTGTCTGCAGAACAATTGAAGCTTCAGCTCCTTGAAAGGGAAGAACTTCAAAGCCAATCCCAAATATTCATTAAATGGTTGAGACACGCAAAGTGCATCAGCCATGGAAATATTGCAGCCACAATGCAAAATTGGGATGGTTTTGTCACTTGGGCAATAACGTCACCCTAAATTTGGTTACTCCCTGGGCAGACAACATTTGACAGCGTCAGAACCCAGGGTTATTAATTTTTTTTTTCATTAAAAAGTCATTTTGTGTGTCATAATAACCTCCCACAGAGCCTCTGGAATGGATCCAAGGCTCCTGCTTGGGATTCTTCTGACAATTTAATGTGGCAGCACTGGGAACAAAACGAGGGAGGGGATTGAGGGGGGGCGTGTTCCAGCAGGGCCCTGCTCAGGTGAGACCTCACCTGCAGAGCTGGATCCTGGCCAGGGAGGACCTGGAGCTGCTGGAGAGAACCCAGAGGGGGCTCCAGGATGGGATCCAGGGGATGGAGCAGCTCTGCTGGGAGGAAAGGCCGGGACAGCTGGGATTGTTCAGCCTGGAGAAGCTTTGGAGTGACCCAGCTGTGGCCTGGCAGGACCTGAAGGGGCTACAGGGAACACGGGGGGAGACAATTCCCAAGGGATGGCGTGCCAGGAGAAGGGGGAATGGGTTCAGACTGACAGAAATGAAATTTAGACGGGATTTTGGGAAGGAATTCCTCCCTGGCAGGGGATATTCCACGGATTCCCCATCCTTGGAAGTGTCCAAGGCCAGGCTGGAGCATACAGGGATGGTGGGAATGTCCCTGTCCATGGTGGGGGCGGAGGAATGGGATGAGTTTTAAGGCCCCTTCCATCCCAAACATTTCCGTGACTTCCTGGGAGGCTGACAGGAAACCCAGGGAATGGATTTATGAAAGCCAGGGAAAGGAGTTTATTTGCCAATCTCCCTCTGGATCCAGGTTATTCCGTTCACTTTCATGGAATTCATTCCATTAAATTGATTCCATTAAATTGATTCCATTAAATTGATTCCATTATCGGGATTGAATTTATCCCATTATCGGGCTTTAACAGCATAATAATTCCATTATAAGGATTTAATTTATTCCATTATCGGGATGCAGTGTAGGAAATAACTTTTTTTTTTTTTTTTAAAAAAAAGCCTTACGAGGCCAATAATCCTGACCTGATTAGGAGCTGATTACTGGAATGACAACTGAACTCTGATCTGTTTATCTTTGAGGGCTCTCGTTGCTCAATCCATGGGTGTCTGAAGCCAATTCCACGCTCGGGATAATGACACAGGGGTGTGCAAACCATTAATGAGCACCTGGGACGGGGACATTTGGTGCAGGCAGGACGGGATCGGAGTCGCTGCCTCGGGGCTCTTCCCTGTCGCACCTGGTCATTTAGAGGGATTTAAAGAAAAAAAAAATTAAATTAAAAATTAAAATTTGCTGCTCTATTAAAGGAGCAGGTAAACAACCGCGGGCAGGAAATCTGGCTGTAGGGAAGGGCAGAGCTCGGGGGACACCGGGCACTTTCCCTGCCTCGTTCCTTCGGCTGAAAGCTGCAGCTTTTGGTGAAACGGCCCCAAAATGAGCGTGGGGATGAGGTTTTTATCAGCCCCCGGGGCAGCTCTTCGCTCTGGCCGAGCCTTTAATGGGGACGTGATGTTCAAAGAAGCGTTTCAGAGCTCGAGTGCACGAGGAGGGTGGGCAGAAATGTCCTTTATTTGCAAAAAAAAAAAGAAATAAAATCCCAATTTCTGCGCGGGCAGCACAATTCCTCCATCTCTCGGATCTCCAGCAGCTCCAGGTCCTCCCTCAGGTCCTGTCACAGGGCTGGGGGATCCCAGAAATACCGAGAAGGAACTCGGGGGGGTCCTCTGCTCTTTAATTTTAGAAAATTAATTTTAGAAATTCCCACAGCAAATCTGTTCTGCTTGGAAAAGGTTTGGAGCAGGGAAAATTCACTTCCTCCCGCCCCCGACCTCCCCACTGCTGGGGCACCCCGAAATAATCGGAATATTGTGAGATTTTAGTAGGAAAAGTGCTCATGCTCCATCCCCTTTCCCTGAAAATCATTGAATTGCCCATTTTTATTGCTATTTCCCCTTCTTTAACAATTCATCCCATTTCTTGGACTCCTCCCTGGAATTATTCCTAAAAAAATGGGTGACTCTGCAGAGTTCCCGAGGCAACGCCAGTCCCCGGGAACAGCCTCGGGAAGTTTCAGATTAAAGGATTTCAAAGCCCTTTGCAAGCTCTCATGAATGATTTATTCATGTTAAACACTCATTAGCAGCTTTTAAGGATACAGCAGGATTGCAGGACCACAAAGAGAGTCACAAAGTCACCCTGAAGGACGTGGCAAAGTTGGTAGATATTTTTTAAAATATGTAATAAAATATATAAATAAAAATAAATCTAGTAAAAAATATAAAAATATATCTATATAAATATATAAATAAAATATATTGTATACTTATAATTATTAATATATTAAAATATATAAATAAACTTTAAAATATTGTCTATTTATAACTGTTAATATGTTATGAATATAATAAAGTATAAATATTAATTATATTTGGCTTAAATAATACTATATTAGCAATACACGAAATAATAAATAACAATAATATTTGTTATTGTAAATATAATATTAATAATTATAAATATTCTCTCTGGTTTGATTTTGATTTGTTGCAGAGAAAACCTGGACATTGGACAACACTGATTTCTCAGGAATTACACAAGCAGGGAATAATTGTTAAATCAAAAAGTGGAGATCATTAATTCTGGATTTTGGGGAAGGAGCTCAGAGCTGAATTTTTCATATTGATAAAGGAATAACAAATAAACACGTTTCATTAAGATTTAATAAAAATTTGGGGCTTGTCAGGGGCAGGATTTAAGAAAAAAATTGATTTTTCAGTTTGATTCTGAGCCTCAAAGTCCAAAAAAGACAATTATTCTGGAATTCTGGGATAGAAAACATCCTTGAGGAAGGAACATGAGCAGAGTGGGAAGGTCAGAAAATGCAAATAGGGTCAGCATGACCCACAAGGAGAGAATGCAGAACTCAGCCCTGAAAAATTAACCTGGAATTAATTAGAACCTCACGCACACACAGAAGGCTTTGTTAATATTTCAATTAATTGAAAAAAATTCCCACAGCTTTGCCTTCCTGTTTTTATTTATATTATTTTATTTATTTGCTTGGTTTCCCCCCTCTTTAACTGTTAAAAAGCAGATAAATCCACACTGATACCATTATTCCTTGCGAGCCGAGCATTTCCTAAGGGGTGATTTTTGAGGCAGGATTTTCATTAAAAAGGAATTATTTTCTGACTGGGAATCATTACCCCATCGTGAGCAATTTGCAGGCCCCAGTAATTGCAGATTTCTTAAGTGGCTTTAGGTTTCGTAAGACATAAACAAAGGCCTAGGTTTTAATTAGGGATTGGGCCTTGAAGGCCTTAAGCAGCTTTGGAAAACTCAGCACTTTTTCTTGAGGGGAAAATCGAAAGAAATCAAAGTTCACTGCTCATTCTGAGGGAGAAATTCCTGAAAAAAAAATGTACTGTGTGAGGGTGGGGAGGTTTTCCAGGGAATTTTGGATTCCATATCCCTGGAAGTGTCCGAGGCCTGGCTGGACAGGGCCTGTGCTGGTGGGAGGTATCCCAGGGCTTGGAATTAAATAATTTTTAAAGGTCCTTCCCACCCAAACCATTCCATGAGTCCATAAAACAACACACTGGGAGAACGTGACGATGCAGGATGCTTTGAAAACTGAATAATTTATTAAAACCCAGGGCTGTGTTTAGTGGCGGAGATCTCCAGGCCCGATTTGGAGAAGCCATTTCAGGGCACGTCCAAAAGCTCTGCCAGCCCCTCCCTTAATCCCAGCCGGAGCTTGGAGCTCCCACTCCTTCGTTCCCAGCTCCATCGTGCCGATCCCCGGCTTCGAGGACTTCCTCTTCCCCCCATGGATCCCGTGGAACCGCAGCCAAGGCCTCCAGGAGCCGCTGGAATTCAAATCTGCGGGAACGGGATAAATGGCAGCCCGGTTCACTCCGGGTTCCTCCGGGTGCTCCCGGGGTGACCTCTGAGGATTCATTTGCCTCCTGTGCTTCCCTAAACCCAGATAATAACCGGAATTAAAATCTGCCAAAGGCGACGGAAAAATCCAGCTGCGAGGGGAGGGCCGAAGAGTTTTTTTTATAGACGGCCCAAAAATGCGGAGAGCAGAAATCTCCACGAGTATCAAAATGTTCCGCAGCACAGGGGGCTGGAAAAAGGGAATGGAATAAAGAGGAGTCTGGGGAGTGTTCACAGAATCCCAGGAAAAGAGCTCCAAGATCATCAAATCCAAGCTCTGACAGATAAACCTTCAGGTTTATCTTCACTTGGCAGCGCATTGTGCGAATTTTGTAGAGATACAAATAATTATTGTCTTTAAAAAGAGTGTTAAGCAGTTAAGCAGCAAGAAGAAAATCTTAATATGTGGATTCCGATATAAAAAATACAAAAAAAACCCCAAAACTACAGAAATAAAAAATAGAGATACATAAAAATATAAATATATAAATGTATACATAGATAAATATATATAAATATAGTGATATAAAAATAAAAATATTACATTTTTAACATTTAAAAATACAAAAATAAACATGAAAATACAAAAATATGCCTTAGTGTCCCTTTATATATTTATAAATGGCATTTCAGTTGAATTAATCCTGCAGAACAGCTTTCATATAACCTTAGGCAGGTTAATTAGAGTTAAATCTTGGGACATTCCCACCTGCCTTGGACACTTCCAGGGATGGGATATCCACAATTCTCATTCCTCTTTCCCAGGATTCATATCCCAAGCGAGGTGCCAGGAAGTTGAGCTGCCTCCCTTTGTTCCTAATTATTATTTACTCTCAATTTTCCCTCCCAGCATAAATTATCTGCAGCCTGAGAGGGGTCCTAAGGCAAAAGCGTTTGTGGGCAGGCAGGAACAAAAGGGTTCAGGCTGATCCCAAGTGATTTATGCAGATTTGGGCATCAGGGATGCACCACAGAGGTGGAATTTTGCTTTTGAGGGTGTCCCCAAATATTTAAATGAGCCCCATCCTGGTATTCCAATAGGTTTTAAATTAAGGGTGCCTTTTATGTAGTAAGGAAATAAAATTGTCTGGGGACTGTTATCCCAAAACGTTCCTGGCTGCACAACTGGTGGCTCCCTCAGAAATCACTCTCTGTGGGAATCCTGATTTGTCCCTTTATTACCATTTTTCTGCCGTTGATTTCCTCTTTAAAATCTTAATAAAAACATTTTAAATCCCTGCCTGGCTCACTCAAAAATGGTTGATAAACTACCCACCCCCTTTTTCTCCAATATTTTAATGCTTGTCTATTAAAATCACATTTTTAAATTGTGTTAAATTAAGTTTTCATCAGGACAGAACAATTTCGTGTCTACTTTTCCCCCCCACCTTAATTCTGTCCCAGAAAACCCGGATGGTTGCAACGCCATGAAATTAAAGATTTATTGAGAATCTGTGGAATTTATTGAGCATTCTGGGATTGTGAATATTATTTTTTCTCCTTATCCGTGGATGTCCGGCTGTGTAGGGGTACAAGTGATGCCCCGGGGAAGTGGGGTTTTTTTTAATTAAAAAATCCCGTCCGCACTGGGAAATTATAAAAACAATGCTGATCCCTGATAGGAAACGATGCCGCTGCAGCTCCCTTTCACAGAACCTGAGAGGGAAAACCCAACGCAAATAAAAGAAACCCTTCATAGGCCCCGAAATAACTGAAATGTGGTTAATTAGCAGCAGATCGAGCCCTATTTTTGGCCCTTGAAAGGGCAAAGTGAATCCTGCCCGGAGGGCGCCGCACGCTCTGGGAAGCTCCGGGAGGGAACAAACACAAACAGGGAGCAAAACAGTTTCATTACTCGCAGAAGTTATGCAGGCAGCAAAGTTTGTTTTGCAACTAATTAAGACTTCATGCAAAGAGGGTGTCACATCCTCCAGGCGCTCTGGGGACGTGTATAAAAGCATTTGCTACGTAGAAGCCTCGCTAATCACTTTTCTTTTCCTCTCCTCCTTGGGTGATCCGGGTAAGTCAATTTTGAATCAATTATTGAACTTTAAATCTATTATTATTATTATTATTGTTGCTGCTGTTATTGCTGTCTGAATATCAAACGACAGGGTGAGCTCGTGGAAGGACAAGGGGGTGTTTTTCCAGAAAAAAAAAGCCTTTCTGTTACCCTTTAGTTTGGAGTTAATTGAAGTTTTACACTTCAGAGGGCAGAGCTCAGGTCGTGGAAACCAGGGAGGGCACAGAAAACTCCCTCTGAATCCTGAAGATCCTCAGTGATTCCGTGGTGATCTTTTCATATTCTAAAGGCTCGGTGTCATTAAAGAAACGATCATTTGAAATTTAATTTCTACGATGTTCTCACCCTCAGCTGTCTTCCAGGAGGCTCCGGTGTCTTTTAAGTTGGAGAACTCGCCCTAAATGTTTTCCCAATCCTGCAGAGAGCAGAACACAGATTTTCCTTGCTCAAAATCCACTTTACTGCCGGCTTCGGTTAAAATATATTTACAGTTTTGAATTCCAAATGTAGAAGGAACATCCGAGTGCTCCTTTTTCACCTCCTTTCAGGAGCTCTGGGATGGACTTTTACAAATTGTGTGGAATCACTCAAAGATCCCAACCCCCAGAGGCCAATCTTCTTTTCCCAAAGCCAAAATCAGCCATTCCAGATCCGTCTTTTCAGCTGGAAAAAACATCCGTGATTGCCTTTTCCTCACCTTCAAGTCCAAGGAGATTGGACTTGAATCAATTGGGAAAAAAACCCTCAGAATCCTGTGAGGACTGGGAAGGTTCAAATGGGACGTTCAGGTGGAAACCTAAGAAATCCTCCCTTAGATTTTGTCTCCTCCCAAGATTCCTGTGGTGAAATGGGGATTTATTTACGAAATCACTTCAAGCCCCTCCTTTTGCCAGCCCTTAATTTCTCCCCCAGATCACCACAGAGACAAAATGAGGGAAATGAGGGAAATTATCCCTTCTCCCTCCATGTTTTCCTTGCCCAATCCGTGTGGGCACAATCCAGGGCGAGCACGGCCTTCAATCTGTAATTAAACGGGAAAAAATCTGGCCTCGATATCAGGCCGGGTTTAAAGTGCTTTGGGATTTCAAATATCCACCTGGTCCCTAATGAGACCAATAAAAGATGGGTGGATCTCCAGCCTGTATCTCGCTGCTCCACTTGGAACCGGGTGGGAGGAGGCAAAGAGCTCCAGCCTCCACATTGGGGATTTAAATGAGGATTAAAACCCGAGTTAAAAATCTGGGGTTGAGCTGGGAGTCGTGGTTTTCCACTGGAGTGGGACGGACATGGCGAAAATCCTGGGAAGAGAAGCAATACGATAAAAGCTTTTTTGGGGTTAAAATGGTGATGGTCTGAAAAACGGCATTACATTGAAAACCGGGAAGTTCAATGAGGAAGTTCCTGGTTGGAAAACTAAACTGGACAAATTCAGCTCCCACCTGAGCTCCTCGTAATTCCCAATTTGCCGTAAATCCCCATAACTGCGATACCTCAACCTAGACATTTCCCGCCTTGCCGAGGATGGTTTTTTCTGATTTTTCCATCTTTCCCTGCTCATTTCCAGCTCTGCCCTGCCCCATGTCTCCCTTCCACGAGTGCTGCCTGCCACCGGGCCTGGTGTGCCCCGAGCCCTTCGCCGTGACCCGCAACGAAACCTGTGTCATCAAATACCCCGACACCGTGGTGGACATCGTGGAGCCCGATTTGCCCCCCTACTCCGTCATCTACCCCGGGCCCACCCTGACCACCTTCCCCCAGCAGACCGTGGTGGGCTCCACGGCCCTGCTGGACATCAGGAACTTCCTGAGCTCCCAGGGATTCCATGGGTTTGGGGGTAGGTGCGGTTTGGACTGGGGCGTGAACGCCGGGGTTTCTTTTTGGGGCGCTTTGGGGCGTTTTAATCCTTTTCCTCCTCACTTATCGCAGTTTTGTTGTGGAACTTGCAGGCCAACCAAAACCCTGCCTGGATATCTGTGGATAGACTGAAAAGCACAACTGAGCAGTCAGACAGAGCCCGACTAAAGTTTATGGATAATGGATTGTAGAAGTGCCGAGCTCCCAAGGTTCCCATGGAGTCCATAAATCCAGGGATTCCTGGCACTAGACCTGCCCGAGGACTAGAATTTCCAAACTACGAGAAAACTGAAATTTCTCTATTGACCTCATTGCAAATTAGGATGAACCAAAGACCAGAATTTTCCAAGAAACCAGATTTTAAAAATATATATATCTCTTTTTTTTTTTTTGGTTTGCTAAAAAGCTGTGTGTCAATAAATTCATTTTTTATGCCAACGCGGACGTTTTATTATCGATTTCTCTCAAAATAAAAAAATTACAAAATCTACCCGAACAATATGACTTAAAATCTTGGGTTCAAAAATTAAATTTTACCCAAATCCTTCTCCATTTGTAAATTTTGCCGAACCAGGATTTAAAAATAAACAAATAAATCAGCTCTACTTGGCATTCTGAAAATTAGGAATTTTTAGCTCCTCGCTGTGCTTTATTTCTGCTTAGCCCCAACGTGTAACGCTCTCCCAGCTTCTTTTCCTGTCTTTATCTCATTTAATGCAAGCCGGGGGGGAAAAACCCCAACAAAATCAAAATACTTACGGCAATTGTAAGAGCAAATCTCTTTGCAAAATCCTTCTGCTAAAATCTATGAAAATCAAGGGAGTGGGGATTTGTTGTGGACCCACCTGGAATTCTTTGATTTTATCCTTTCCAGCGAGTTTTTGCACTTGTAAATCGAGCTTCTCGTTCCCATTAAACGCTGTCATGCAGATGCACTTTTGGGTTTTGCTTTTTTAGGATGGTTTGGGGTGGAAGGGACCCCAAAAATCATCCAGTGCCACCCCCTGCCGTGGGCAGGGACATTCTCACTCTCCCAGGTGGCTCCAGCGTGGCCTCGGACACTCCAAGGGATGGAGAATCCACGGAATCACCTGGGCCAGGGCCTCGCAGGGAACAATTCCTTCCCAAAATCCCACCCAAATTTCCCCTTTTTCAGTCTGAACCCACTCCCCTGTCCAACTACTCCGGTTCTTTCTCCTCAACATTTTATTTTCAACCTTTGTGGATCCCAGAAGTGACTTTGGGACTTTTTCCTGAGGCTCAACACCTCGTCACATCAGCATTAACCAAACTACCACAAAAAATTGATGAGATTTTGCCTTTTCCCTGAGCTCATCCAGCCTGGATTTCGTGCTGCTGCCTCCGGGTGCTGGGCCCAGCACAAAAATGCAGATTTTTTTTTTTTTTTAAACGAATTCCAGTGGGGGAACGTCAGCTCATTAATTCTCAGCTTAATCACTCATTACTTCTAGCTACTACCAAATATTGGCTAATATGTACATGATATCTATATTTATATTTATTTCTTTCACATTTTAAGCTGCACGTCCCCACGTTGCAGATTGTCCTTGCCCTGTTTAATTAATTGAAGCCCTGGAATGAATTTTCCAGCCGACTCATGAGGCTGTTCCCCAAAAATAGGACAAAAATCCTGGGTGAAGCGTGTCCAGGCAGGACCTGGGCACTGTCACCCTCCCTGGGGCACCAGGCTAGGACAAGTTGGGCAAGGACAATCTGCAACGTGTGAAAGAAATAAATATAAATACTATGTATTATGGGCGAGGGCAATCTGCAACGTGGGGACGTGCAGCTTGAAATGTGAAAGAGATAAATATAAATATAAATATAAATATAAATATAAATATAAATATAAATATAAATATAAATATAAATATAAATATAAATATAAATAAATAGAAATAGAAATGGAAATAGAAATAGAAATAGAAATAGAAATAGAAATAGAAATAGAAATAGAAATAGAAATAGAAATAGAAATAAATAGAAATAGAAATAGAAATAGAAATATATAATACAGATATCATGCATACATTAGCCAAT
Source organism: Dicaeum eximium (assembly GCA_013396995.1). NCBI lineage: Eukaryota > Metazoa > Chordata > Aves > Passeriformes > Dicaeidae > Dicaeum > Dicaeum eximium. Next base: position 37,249 of record VWZP01005827.1, read on the forward strand.
ATTTGGTGACAGCTAGAAGTAATGAGTGATTAATCTGAGAATTAATGAGCTGACGTT
>VWZP01005830.1:0-11012 GCA_013396995.1 Dicaeum eximium
CTTCCAATCACACTTCTTTTACTACTTTTCACTACTTTTATTGTGAGTTCTATAAATACTAGAACTCACAATAAACTTTCTTCTTTTGTCCTGAGATTCGTCTCGTGTCCTTTCGTCTGTGTTGCTCGTGATATAGTGACAATTGGTAATGAGGATGCTAGTGAGCTTTGTGGAAGTAGTTGATTGGATAGGAAATTTATAAAAGACATTGTAACTAGAATTACAATGGCTTCTGATGCAAGGCTTCTAAGGTATATGTTCCAATGTGATGGCTTTGGATGTAACAACGTTATAGTCTCATCCTTTTATGAGGCTGATTTGGCAATTAACCATCTTTTAAATGTCTCTTCATTTGACCCCGTCTTTCTGTATCCCGAACAAAAACCCATATTTTCACACTATTTATTTGACAAGGATTTTAATGTTTTGAGGACAAATTTAAGGCATAGTTTAAGTAATTCTCAAGAAATTATGTAGGAGAAATATGTCAAATGGGTGCTATGTCCGTATCATCTGGTCGTTATTCAGTGTCTTAATCACTATTAAGTCTTTTGGTGAGTCATAATGGCTCGGATCCAGCAATCAATAGAATTATTCAGGTGCTTAAAACTGTGCACTAGATGAAATACTTTGCCAGATCAAAGGGTCAATTTCCTTACCAATTTATGGACAGAATATTAGGGAAGTCAATGATAAATTAAAAGCTTCTTGAAAAGAAGTAATATGTGTGATACTGAGTGTGGTATAGTAATTGATCCTGAATCATTAAGAGTAGGAAAATGTCACAGCCTAAATTCACTGTGGTAGTAGAACTACTACTTGAGATTTTTTTCTCTCTTCAATTGAACTCTCTACTATTATTTCAGATATACATATTACTCTTACACTCTGAGCAATTAAACTTTATTATGCCATTTGTAATCCCCACACAAGTGGTATAAATCTGTTTTTTTCTTTTGAAAAGTTGAGGTAATTAAATTTTTAATAAAAAAAGGATTAATTAATCATGATTGTTGCAAGTTAGTGGCAGAGACTCATATGAATGATACAGACATGAAATGGAAGCCAAATTGCCACAGAAAATAGAATACAACAGTAGATGCAGCTGCACTGTCCCTCTTAGAGCTGCTAGGAAAACTTCAGAATGTAGAAAAAAAGGTCTTCTAACAACTGTTCCAGCCTTGTCAACTTCACTGTCATATGGACCTTTTTCCTGTGCTCAAAACAATGAGATATTTCCAGAATTGTCTTTTTAATCCTTATAAAGTTCTGCTGAAATCTATTTGAATCTCATCAATTTTGATGTAAAATACTATAAGCACTATGAAAAGGAAAGAGGAAGAAGGTAGTTATTTATATTGTGCAAATATTGTGTCTTTTCTCTCTTGTGAAATACAGACTATTATTTTGCTTAGGTCTGAATTTTAAATGGATGGTTTTGATACTCTTAGTGAAATGACTTTTAGAAATTAATCACCTGAACAAAATTACACAACAAACTGAATTACATTGCCTTCAAAATAATAATAATAGTAATAACAACAGTAACTATAATAGTGATTAATTAAAATATGTGCTGACTGATGACCACTGTTACTTACCAGTAAACAGAAACAAGGATAGGTTTGTTGATAAAAGAATGGTTTGTTGTGGAGAATAAAAAAGCCACAATTGTAAACTCAGTAATACTTGATGGTATTGGACTGATTAATAAATTTGGAAAGTGTTAATTTTTTGTATTTTCCTGGATACCAATAAAATAAAGGAAAATGTTTGGAAAGAATAAAGATATAAAACTAATTATCAGTAACTAAGGAACACAACAGAAAGTAATTTAGATTATGTACTTTGTTGATTAATTACTACCAAGCTAAAAAAATTGAATGATTGTTGAGGTATCCTTTTTCTTCTTTTTTTTTTCCTCTTGAAATTGGTTCTACTTAATTTTTTAAAATAAAATGTCAGATGTATGTGTTAAAATAGCATTGGCAAGATAAGCATTGTGCTGAAATGAGATTATAGCAACTAAGAAATATTTTTCTTATTCTGATTCTTTTAGTGAAATCAAGTTAAAGTTTTGGAGCTGAAGTCAGCCAAGAAAGGCAACATCTGAGCACTGCTGCTGAGACTAAGGGGTCAAAGCTCTAAAGAAAATTTACAGGTAATCTACATCATAATCTACAGATTATGATGGCTAAGAACATGTAGTGACTTTTCCAGTCAAATTTAACCATGTTGAAGTTTAGTAAAATTCTGAAAATGTTAATAAAAATGTAGATGAAATGCTGCTGGGTGTATTTTACGTATTTTATTTTAAATTATTTAATTAAAAAATAAACCAAAAACTTAGTGCAAATTTTCTTTTGTGACATTTTCAACATGAAAGTCAATATTATGTAATGCCATGAAGATATAAGTACTGGATTAAATATGAAACTAGGAAGTTTAAGTAGACATTCTCCTTGAGATCCTAATGCAGAATAGTATCTGCATGTAGGTTTCAGTTACTGTATTTTTATTTATTGTTATCTTATGAATTTATCATTCAAAAATAATACATATGCAGAGATCTTTGCTATAAAATTCTGAGGTGAGATCAGTTCTGTTGATATATGTATGAGGCTTTTGATAAATTTTATATGGTATTAATGACTTGGCAAAGTTTGGTTCAAAACTGTTCAAATAATTTGAAGCAATTAAAGTGATGTCTCATTTTATTAACAATATTACCAAATATTGAGTTATTGGAAGGCTTCTAAGGGATTATTCATATTAATTACCCTTTGTCAAACAATGTGTTGACTTTGTGCAATTTTACAGAGAAAAGGCAACATACAAACAACGACGTGTTTATCACATTCTTTAGTGGAGAAAGCAAAACATGTGGCAGGTTTAGAGTGTAGAAGTGAGTGCACAGAAAAATATTGAGCAAGAGGTAGTACAAGATATAAGACATCAGAAAAAAAAAGAAAAGTAACAAAATATTACGAAGATAAAAATGTGGAGAGTTTTTTTTTTTAATTGATATTTTGTGGCTCTTTGTTAATATTTCCACATACAAATCAGACACATGGATGTTTAAAAGGCCTTCTAGGAATCATTTCAACCTATTAGTTCCCATTATGTGGACACAAAATAACATAAAAATATACACATAAGTGAACCAAATGTATACACATAACTACAGAAGTTTTACATGCTTTCAGAAAAGGAAATTCATGTTTAGTGGACATATACATCCAAGATAAATAACGTGATCTCATTGCTCAGTACTGTTGAAAAGGTTAAGAATGGTGACATCGTTTACATGACTAGAGCAGAGCAAACACTAACCCATAATTGGGAAAGACAGTAATTTTATGCATGATATTATAGGTTGAAAGAAATTATTGTACTGAATTACATATCTGAAAACACGTGCCAGAGTTGATACCTTTTAGATTACTGAAAGGAATCTTATTTTTCTTCCATTAGGTGTTTTTTATTATTCACAGGATGGTAATAATCCTGGTGCAGCTGGTAAACAACTCATAGCTTTCAAGTAGTACAAAGCACTCATAAAATTATATATTGTGCCTTTTTTTTTGTTTCAATTAGCAAATTTCCTTTATTAATTGATTCCTTTTTCTTTAAATGTAAATATATAAAACTGCTTGCAAAATAATATGATTTGAGGAAACTTTAAATATCTCTGGCTCTTTTTGACTTCTGAAAATTGCATTATTATTTTGAATGTATTTTCCTAAGCATCTGACTCTGGAAATCTGAGCTTAAATTAAATAAATAAGATTTAGCATGTGTTATGCTTGAATTCCAATTATTATTCTGTGTGAAAAAAAAATGGCATCTTATAATGTGAATATCTGTCCTTTAAAAAGGTGTTTCCAAACGTTAAGATTTCATATCTCCCACTACAATATGCATGTACAAATTTTTGCACATCAGTCTGTGCATGACTAAATACACATGAACCATATGCTTCTACATGTAAATGGATGATAATTGCAAAATTCATTTATGGCCCTTTCATTTTTGAATCTGTAATTTCAAGCTGAATTCTGGGGAAAAAAATTACATGTAAATGTAACCCTTGTAGCATAACCAATCACTCAAACATTATCTTCTAATATCACTCAAAAATGCACACAAAGCAACTGTAGAATTTATTACCTGAATACTGATGAATTTTCCTCATCTGCTAGGAACACTGCCCAGTTTGGTGTATCTTGCCTGCTGATAAAGTCTCACTGAGTTGATGAAGAGATGTCATTTTATGTCAGTCAGGCTTTTAAATTGTCAGATTTTTGCAACCTATACTGAGGTCAAACTGGAAATGTAATAACTAAGTCTTCAGGCATAAATAAAAGTCTTAAACAAATCAACATGTTTCAAATAATCAGGACAGCTGCTTCTCTATTTCAGGTGATTTGTCTATGATTTCCTCTCTTTCTCAGCAGTACCCAACCTCTTCTCTAGAAATTTTCTCAGAAAAATTTTGAGGCAGAAATAGAAATTAATGCAAATGTCTTGACCATAAATTTTCTGAATCTTCTTGATTTCAATCCAGTGGGAATTTCTATTCATGGAAATGGGAGAATTTTTAGGGAAAGTATTTGAGGTATGGAATAGTATTCCTGATAAAGAAAGGAAGACAGAGAGAAACTGAAGAATAACAAGTAGATTTTGCGGTCAGAAATTGTCTTTTCTTTGATTAGTTAATTCCTGAAGATTTCTGAAGTGTGAATGAACCAAAATTAGTTCGTTGCACCAAATTAAAGTATCCCAGACTTTGCCCACACAGTATCGAAAATGAAGCAACCTGAAACAAACCTGAAATTCTAAAAAACTCTGCAAAATATCAAAGCAGTCATTATTAACTCTAAATGGTGACCTATCCTCTATCCATCATCATGTCCTATCTGATACTAGAGACCTGACTTCTTATCCATCAGCATCTAATTATTTGCTTTGCTTGTGTGCCCCTAATGGCTTATATTTGTGACATGCACAAACTGTAGGCTTCAAAGAAGCTTGAGCTCCTTTTTTTACCTTCTCCTCCTCCTTGTTTGGTATTTTGCCTTGATGTTCTTGCCACAAAACGATGACATCAGCTTCTTCCAAAATATCATGCAGTTGCATGGCTGTCCAGTGTAGTTATCTGTTGCTAAAATTCTCTTTCAAATTCTTTCCTGGGTACTTAAAAATCTCTGCCTACTCTATCTTCACAGTGTCTTGCTTCAGGGATTCACTCTCCTACTATGCAGAGGATATATCAGCCTAGCAACTTCCTTCAAAACATGCTCCAAGTGCTGCTTCAGAAAACTTGTAATATGTAAAAAGAAGAATCCACATGACATTCCTTCCTGGAGGGCTGCTTCAGTTCTCCATGCTTTTTCTTTCCCCTACACTTTCATGCCCTAGCATCTGCCCACTGCACTAATCACACCAATGGGGCACAGTTTTTTGTTCTGCCTTATGCTCATGATTTACTGTCTGACCTGACTTCCTTAGACCTTTCTGAGCTTGTCTCCTGGGATAAGTACCTCTGCTTCCATTCTTCATTTTCACTTTCCCACTGTCTTCTTACGCTGAGAATGCTCCTCTCCTGGGAAAGGCCAGAGATAAATACCTATCGATGAAGTCACATTCACATAGAGCTCCCATACTCAGAGGTACACGTATTAGAGCTGACTTCTCCTTACAGAAATTATGCCCCTTTTTAAAATGCCAAAAGAAATTTACTGCTCTCTGCTATAAAATGTTTAAGGTGCAAAGTGCAAGCAAACAGGCATTTGGCTAAGATTCAGATTGATAATCCAGTCCATATATCATCACATCAGTCCAGGGACTGTCTGCTCCATTAGGATTTTACTAAATCTCTCAAAAGATTTACAGATGAGCGTGACTGTACAAGATGCGATTAGTTACAAAGCTCACAAGTAAAATGCTTTGCACATAGTTGTCTTCTGAGGAGTCAGGTAAGTTAATTTGGGACAGAAGCGATTTAAAGACAAGTTCAACGTTCTTTGGCATTCTGGAAATTGTCTGACACAGAGCCTAAGAGCCCACATATAATTAAAACACATCTACAGAACTTCTGGTGGCTTTGGACAAGGATGGATTGCTGTGAGAAAGGTAGGGAATATAAAACTGATTTCACTTACCCTTACAGTCAAATGAAGAATGAAGAATCTGCTTTAGGACAGAGAGATGATTTACATTAAACAAAATGAAGGATCACTTGTCTCTTGCTGCACAGTTCCAGGACTCACATTCAAATGAGATTTCTACATGTGGACCTATGAAATACTAGTCTGTGAATGAAGATAAGACATCTCACTCAACGTAAGAACACATATGACTACATAAACCTGCACAGATGCAAACAAAAAGCATCCATACATGTGAGTTATATGTTGATATATGTACTTACGTACTCATATAGATAGATATGCATATGCGCACAAATACACACAAATGGAATTAATCTATTAATGGAATTAATCTATTTAATTTTTGGAAGTTTTTGTGCTCTGATAATAAATGTGCAGATCTCTTGGGCACTGAATTAGAATTTACTGTCCATAGACAATGTGCTTGCTTAGAGACTATAAATTTTAAGAGAAAGCATTTTTATTTTCTTTCTATCTCTGGATCAGCATTAACATCACAAAGTTCAACAAGACGAAGAGCAAGGTCCTGAACCTGGGTCAAGGAAATCCTCAATATCGATACAGTCTGGAGGATATACAGATTAAGAGCAGTCCTGCAGGCACTTGTGATCTGGGACTTGAAAGTCTGGTCATTATGTACACTTTCAGCACAGAAAGTATTGTAGCCAAGCTCGACTGAGTGGTCTTTGCTCTCATGAAACCCTCTCAGAGTACTGTGTTTAGCTTGGAGCTATCCCAGCTGGTGGTTTTCGAGAGGCAGCGCATCAGCTAATCTTAGTAAGAATAAAATGGATATTGGATACAAAACAACTTTAAAGCAATATATCCCTGTAGATTAGCTGACACTGGCTTTTGTTCTTGGGAAAAACCTCACATAACTTTCTGAGGTTGAATTTATAGGAGGAACAATTCAAATATGCTTGAAATTTTGTTGTACTCAACCCCCCTTCATTAATCTTTACATCTTGATTTCCCTGAGAAGAACTATAAATCATTGTATTGTATTGCTGCTATTCATGAAAGATACTTTAAGGTATATAATTCATCACAGAATAGTTCTTTATGCATACCTGTCTCTCCTGGACCATAATAATTCAATACCGTAAACAAAGAGAGAAAATCAAGTAGAAAACAACAGTAGATTGTTTACAAGGATTTTAAAGGACTCTCATATGCCACCTTCAACTCAAATTAGAGAAATGTTACTTCTTAATAATTTTTTCTTATTACAAAACCCCATTGTTTAGTTTATTTTTGAAAAGAAATTTGTTTATCTTACTACTCAAAGATTAAAAATTCCCCAAAATGCAGCAATGGAGCTGGGCTAATTTCTGATCCAAAAAATATGACACTAAATGCAAATGTTTGTTATTTTCCTTTGCAAAAGTCTTTCACTTAACATTGCCAGAGAAAAATTTGCTGACTTGCACTATAGGCTACATGTGACTTGAGAAGTATTTATTTAATTCAGGAGCATTTTCAAACATTCTCCCTTGATAATAGCTCTGCATGTGTGCAAGAGCATGGAGACTGCAAATGATACCTTCAGAAAGGCCAGCAGTGAGTGACAGACAATAGGTAGATTGTGGAAGCTTCCTTTCCTCTCTGTGATTAGTGATATGCAATCAACTAGATCAAAAATAAATAAATGTCACTACAAATACCAGTTTATTGATAATTATTACCCAATTTATTAATTCTAGGCAGAACTTCCCAATCACTTAAAAATAAGTAAAGCCTGGACATTATTTGATCAAAGTCTTTAGAGGTGGTTGTTCAAGTGTCATGAATCACAGACATACAGTATATCTTGAGAGATAGTCACTAGGGGCTAGCTCTTTTAATCCTTTCTTTTGCACACAAATATGCCCTTGGAGTTTCTCCTACTGATTCAATGATGCTAATTGACAATTTAAGATTTGCACATGCCATGCCTTTCTGACTAATACCCAAGCCACATCTGTGCATCCTGGAAATCATAAGCAGGCCAAGGACACTGTTTTAACAGTTTCAACAGCCTGTGGGAGTCTTTTATGTACATTAGTCTCTTCACAATAAAAAAAATGCAATCTGCCCAAAAACTTGAGTTTCAATGACACCAAGAACTGTCTTTGTGTTCTAGAAGACTAAACATGTCCTTACCTTTCTGGAATGTTCTTACCTTTGTGGAAGAAAAATGACGCTCTATAAATCAGTCAAATATGTTCAGATTAAGAATTAAGTCTCACTGGCACTGTGGTACCAAAACACATCATGATTTTCAGGGTGTCATGACGTTTCATGCTTCTGCTAGACCTTAAAATAAAGACTGGAAAGGAGCTCATTTTGAAAAGTATGACTTTTCTGGTTTTTTTTCATATTTACCAAAAATATTAATACAAATAGGAATAGCTTAATTTTTGGTATATCTATGTCTAATTGAAGGTCCTCCATGCAGTTAAACTATTTCTCTAATGATAATTTATAAAATTCACGGTGAATTGATAAAATTGATCTACTCAAACAAGCAGAAGTGTTGGGGTTTTCTTGGTTTGGTTTGGTTTTTTGGTGGATTTTTTTTTTTTTTTTTTTTTTGGGTCTGCTTTTATTCAGAAACTCGACTTTGAGGTGGATAATTCTAGGGTTGTATAAATGTCACCCTGTGTTTTCTGGAAATGATGTGTCACAAAACCTTGCCATGTTTAGTACCCCCAAGATATTGTTACGTTACGCTGTGTGGCTTTTGAGTGTTGGGATCTAGGGCACAGAGAATGTCTCTCTGCCTGTTTTAAGAAATTCTGACCCTCAGCAGAACACTGCTTTTAACCTTCGTCCCTGGGAANCTCTTGCATGCTAAGTCTGCTACATATGGTGTGGTGAACTTAAGATAAGAATAAACAAAATCCTGAAGACCAAAAGAAAGAGCATCCTGCATGTTCTTCACTCCTGGAAAAGAACTCAGCAGGGGAGCCCCCTCCAAAGGGTCCAGGGGGTTGGGCTCCCATCCTTGTTGGGACCAAAAAACCTGACATTTGAGTGTTCTTCACTTGTGCCAAATACGTTCCTACTGCATCTGAGAACTCAGTATTACAAATTGTCCTAAATTCTTGAAAGGTGAAAAATATTTTACTGAACCAATAACTAACAATTAATCAGGAAGTGTTATTTACCATCCACTTTCTATTGTCCCCATAACAAATATTATCATGACTTTGGAACGTGTGAGGAATATGTATTTGAGTCGGTGTAGTGTTATTTAGCTGTCCAAATCCCATTATTGTCAATGCCTGTCATGCTGCTAAATGTCTGCACAGCTTTTGGGAAAAGTACAGTTGATTATCTAATGCTCTCCCAAGCAGAGTTAGGACTTTTGGTGCTGAGAGCACCATTAAAAAAATGTAGGGATCTGTACAAGATCATTAAGTACCTAGATCACACCTGTCACAAGCTGGTTCTATAAGCGTATAGGTAAGGGGTACTATGGGAGCAAGAAACAATTATTTGAAAGAATTAGACAAGTAACCACATTTTGTTCTTTTTTTTTACCATGTCTTTATGCATTTATTATAAACTTCACAGAAATATTCTCTGGAAAAAGTATTTCACATACATGAGCATGGGTAAGGTTTACTACTAGAACTCTCCAGAGAGAGAAAAGCAGAAAAGTGAAATTACTTGCTGAGAACTTCTTTGCAAATCTTCGACAGAGAAAGGGTTAGTAAACACTACATTCCAGCAGTCACTTTCTGTTTATTTCTCCAAGCTTGGCTATTCTTCATTTATAATTTTAAAAACAATATGGTTCAGCCCTATGAAGACTTGGTGGTAAGTATGATTTTTTGTTTAGCAGCTTCATTTTTCTCCCTCTGTGCACATCTCTTTAATCTGGGACTATTCATCTGGGAATGAAACACTAAGAAATAACAGATATTAAAATGTATTGACTGTTTATTGACTATTTCTAAGACAACCACAATGTGTAATCACCTAAAAGACAGTTACTGTTACTTAAAAGGAGTATGTCCTATTCCTTATATTAGCCATTTAGAAAAAAAAAAAAGTTGTTAATGGCAGTCTTCAGAAAACAAACAAAAAACCAAACCAAACCAAACAAAGCAATCAAAAAAAAAAAAAAACCAAACAAACAACACATTCAGCTGAACTTCTAGTTACCTTCATGTGTTGATGTGTGTTTATTTTCCCTTTTCATTCACGAATGGGATGGGACTGCTGGGAGATGTTTCTTAAACTTTTATTGTGACATCAGTCTCATTACATGGTTGAGACAATAGGAAGATGGCAACAGCTCATATCTGACCAACAGCAGCCGAAGATTTCTTTGTTACAAAGCATTTTAAAAACTTTCTAGCCAATAAGCATATTGCTAAAGCTTGCAGTTGTTCTGGCCAGTCACTAAAGGCATATGTACACCTGTTTCATATCAGAAGGCTAAATCCTCAATGCCATGGTTAAACTATGATATGGTTAAAGACTGTAAATCACAAAACCTGAAAAAATAAATGAAACTGAAATTTCATAAGAATTGATACTTATTGAATGTGAGAATACACAAGGTACTGATAGTATAAAGGAACTGATAAACAAAATGCCTTGCAAAAGCAAACGGAACTCTGAGATTGAGTCAAGATTGCAAGAAGATCCTATCAGACAGCTATCCGGGAAGAGGAAATTTCATTAAGCACCGTCAGCCAAAGAAATGTTGTGATATGCGTAAGTTTGTGTATTTGCTTGTCACCTAAATCTTTGTAGTACACATTGTTAGTCTCCTGAAACAGTATATAAGCTCTTTTAAGTTCCCAATAAAAACGGATTCTGAACGGACTCCGGATTCTGATCAGA
>VWZP01005834.1:0-51658 GCA_013396995.1 Dicaeum eximium
AGAAGAAAATGGGGATGCAGTTTCTTTGAGCAAATAAAATTCTCTGAAAATTTTATTGAAGGTTTAAATATAGATCTGGAATTCTGACAGCTTGATTTGTTGATTTTTTTTTTTAAACCCAACAAACAAAACCTTAAACCTTCCCTACTCATTTAGATCTCTTCAGGAAATCTGTAAAGAAGCAGCACAGCTGAAGTATACATGAAGATTTGCATTCTTTCTCACAAGGGTATGTCATTTTCTAAAGGTCTTGTAGAGGTTGTAAGGAATTTGAAGAGTAGCATCAATGTTGGGCTATCAAGAAATACATAAATGGAGAGAGTCTGCAGTAATGAGATTAATCTATCATGGCATTCACAGATATTTTTTTAGGTCAAAAATGAAAGCATAAATTCAATCACCATACAGTTTAAAAGCACTCTAATCTTATTTTCCAATTAAGACTAGTGCTGTTCTGCAGAAGTTGCTCAAGCTAACTTCTATGAAGAAAATACTGGCACAGAATTGACATTGGAAGACCTATATGAATCTTTTGAACATGAATTTTAATTTTGTGTACTTTTGTTTGATGCTAAAATGAAAATTTAATGCACGGGACAAAAAACATTCAGTGGCCACAGAATATATGAAAGCTTACAGTGCAGAAATCAGTATAAGTTCATAACTGGGCTAGTAGGAGCTCTCTGTTTATCTAATTGTTAAGAAAATTAATTAGCAATCAATTTGTGCCTGTTGTAATTGTCAAGAGAGTTCAAACTTGTTTTATGCTCCCCTGAGTCACAGAGTTTTCAGCAGCTCTACCATTCAAATTCAGTTCCATATTTGTGAGCATATCTGTTGATTTTTTAAAAATAAATTCCTGAAAAAGATTAAATATATAATATCCCTAAAATTTATGAAGATGACCTCAAGGATTGTGCAGGGAAGTATCCCTGATAGAAATGTTAAAGAAGAAAGCAAAATGCATCCAGTAAAAATATTTGATTCCAGAAGGTGTGGAGTGGCCCATTTCTTCTGTTTTCGTACAGTCTGAAGTAAGGAGTGTAAAGAAGTATCAGGTCACCAGTGTAGGCAGTATTTTGTAATGTAAACCACATTACTGCCTTTTTAATAAAAGACTGGAAATGATGGGCCAGCAGTTAACAGTCAATATAGCAACAGTTGTCAGGCCATGTCTGCAAACCGTGGGTGTAAATCGTATAATCTGTATAAATTGTCCCAGCATTGTAACAATGTTCTGTAAATGGCAGTTTATGAACACAGACATCAATGTATTGATGCAGTCAAGATTTTAAAAATTGTAGGATGTGTAAGGATATCACCACATTCCTACTTTCCTTTTTGTAAGTGTTTGGAAGCAAGCACTAAGCAGACACATATTTGTCATGAATTCAGAAACCAAGATATTTTGCTTTGTTTTTGAAATCCCCACTGAGTGCTCTTCTGTATTCTCACACAAAGTTTCTGCTGAATATTTGTTCCATGTCAAAATTTAGACTGGATTTGTGGTGAGATCCTGGTGGATTTGGAGTCTGGATGACAACCTAAGAGTGATGTGAGCGTGCTGGCTACTGTCCTCCAGTACCCAGTGCTCCCAGCTGTGGGTTAAGCCAGCCCTGGTAAGGGGCCCTTTTGACAGAGCAGAGAGGATTCAGAGCCCTTTGCAGACCAGCACTGCATAAATTACCACTTGTTATCAGGAAGGCTTGAGAAATCAAGAGGTCCAGCACATCTGTATATTTTAATTTGTTTCTTTCATGGTATCTGGCACATGCCAGTTCTGGTACAAGCAGCACAGGAGGAAATAAATGGATTTGGGAATTGTTCAAAAGACAAATGGTTTTTTTTTCTTAGCTAATTATTTTTATACAACATAGAGATGGGGAAATCTTCCTCCTCTTTTACTAAAACTAAACAATTCATAATATATTCCAGGGAAAAACAAGTATTTGAAAAACAACTTTGATTGTACTTTCTGAGCCTGAAGGTGGTCAAATACATTATTGATGAGTTTTTAAAGCTAATTTATATAACAAATAAAAATCTATTGTTGCACAATGACAAGAAGACTTTGAATATTTTAAGAAAAAGACAGGATCTTAAGAGGTGAGCAATTTGAATGGCCTTTTAGTACCCTTTGAACCTGCACATCTCTTTTATATATTATTATATTTTCTTGGTAGTGAACAGAAAAGTCTATTTCAGAATTAAATGAAACATATTAATATTAGGGCTTCTTTTTCCTTTTTTATTATAGTATAAGTACCATTTCTGCATTCTGAATCATGGGTTTCTGGTAGATCTCTCCTGTGTCTTAGTCTTGACAAGTGACAGCACTAAGAATTGCACCATCATTTTTCTAAAAGTGAAGATGCATATGAAGATTCAACTATCCCTCACACAGTCTACAGCTTCAGGCACATATGGCTTGTAAGGTTCACTTTGTTTTCTGCTTTGTAAGCATGGGCAATCACAGCTGAGAAATACTCTCTAAAGTTCACAATTAAAACTTCAAATTATTTTTCAACAGTATGTTTTGTGGTTTTATTAAGGGTGAATCTTTTACATACAGAATGCCCAATGTGAAATAAAAGGATTTGCTGTCACAAATTTTAAGTTATTTTTTATGAAACAGTTTCATGTATTCAGAAATAAAGCTTTGTTGTCCAACCAGAACTAAGAGTCTGATTAATATGCTAATAACTTCAATGATATTTAATGCTCAGATTAGCAACGTAACAGGAAAAAAAAGACACAAAGAAAACATGTAAAACACATCATACTTTACCTATGCCCACACAATTCACTTTTGCACCTGTAACCTAATTTCATTTCTATTTATCTGCACATCAAAACATTTTCTTTAGTAATACCTCTTATCAGTGTTGTGGGCCAGCAATATTTAGTAGTTTTCAGAAAAACATTTGAAATATGAAGTATAAAGAACTTAAAGGGGGGAAAAACAGATGATAAATAAAGCAGGAAATATTTTTTGACTTCTGCAGCTAACTTGTAATGTTGCTGTTGCATCAGAGGAAGCTAATATTGTCATTCAACAAATTAAGAATCCTACTGTGTCCTTCCAATACATATTACCTTGAATTATTCTTTGCTAAAAATGATGCCAAATGCCAACAACAGCCACTGAGGCTGTGGAGTTTTTATTACATGCTTTTCAAAAATTATCTAGAAAATCTGTGATTCTATTGCATGCTTTACAAGACTCAAATATATTTTAACATATATTTCTAAGCTACTTCATTTCGTAATCAAGAACTTATTACATTAATTCCAGGCTAGCTATTTTTTACTAAAGTACCAAATGCGAAGAAACAATACTGAGTTTTTTAAAAGTCAAGTAAAACATTTTTCTAACATTGTGAAACTAGGCCTCTAACAACTTAAGGTTATTTTTAATGAGACTCCACAATCTTTTAGTATTCCATAATAGATTTGAGAAAACAAATGTGCCCATGCCTATTTCCTGTCTCTTGAGGGAGATCAAGTTTACAATAAACAGAAACTAGTTAACTCTCTATATATATCATATTACAAAGTTGTAAATAATATCCTTTCTTTCAACAACTGCATATACTGTACAATTGAGTGAGAATATTATTTAGGAACATTCATGACCCAACTTGCCAATTTTTGCTTCAAAATAATTATAGAAAAGAATAAAAAGAGCTTCAATTCTGTCAATTCTGAGAGAAAATCTCATAATAATTCATAGTAAATAAGAAAAACAATTAAAGTAATTAACTTTCCAGGCCCAAACCCATGATTTTAATGTAGAGAAAATAAAATATAAGTACCTCCAAGAATGCTTTTGTGAATGATTTAACTGTACAGTCATTTAACTGTACGGATGGCAAGGCAATGGCAATTCAATGGTAGTGACAGCAACTGCATTTATCCAACCCAGTCCAGCTCAGCTCACACTAATAGACAAGTGAAAGATCTGATTTAAGAGCACATACATGTTTTTCAGTACCAAAGAAAATTAAAAGTGGATATAAAAATACTGATTTTCAAAGAATGGCAGAGCTAAAGTCTGTCTCACTAGAGTTTCATATTCAGGTGCATTCTCAATTTCCTGCCATTACTCCATAGAACAACATTACGTCTGTTTGAATGCTCTGTATCTGTATCACAGAATAACATGCTACCCAGAACCTTTCACATACAAATTAGAGCATTCCAATTCATGTTGACACACCATTACCTAATGTGAATGAAACGTTTGTTTTTTTTTTTTTCTGTTTGGTGGTAAACCAGAAACCAGACCACATCAGAGAGAAACTGCTGATGCATCTTGCATCCCTGTACATTGACTTGGCCAACACAAATGCCCAAAAAATTTGTGAACTGATAATGTCATGTGTAATGGACTAAATTTACAAATCATCTGTATATAGGTATGATCTCTTTAATTTTTGACATGATTTTCAATATATACCTCCATGTACCCAATTAAAATTATTTTCCTGTTTCAAAGAAGTAGTGGCCAACTGTTTACAATTTTCTGACTTTTAAAGCTCTGCAGGGAAACTCTCCCATGCACAATTAAAAAAAGGCACTAACTACAGACTTTTCTTCAAATTCTTTCACAGGTCCTAAAGGATGCTAACAGTAACAGTCAAAATGGTCTTAAAGATATTTTTAAAGGAATGTACCCAATGTTCTATTTCTTCCTGAATTCTCACACTATCATGTTCGGCTAAGACAAATGAATATTCCTTTTTCCTGCAAGCCACAGTCATTTTCATAAGGTTCCTTTTTGTGGCCAGCAGCATTTATCTTCATTAATGATGAATGACACTTCTTGCTGCACTGTATGAATCAGAAGTTCTCTGATTCTTGATAAAAATTGGACAGTTCAGTTTTTTCTGTTGGCATTGGGGAATCAAATAGGGGTAGAAAGAGAAAATACAGATGATTCACAACATTTTCAAACATAAAATGTGTGAATTTGTAACTTGCATTAGCATCCAAGTGGGAATGATTAAATAGAGTATTATTATCAGCATTAATTGCTTCCATGTATATAGATAAACAAAAAAATCATCCTTCTGTATAGAAAACCATTTCCTTTGGAGTAGTCAGCTGTTTTATTTATGAAACTACTTTTGTCCCTGGAAATAAAAAACAAAGTATCACTGCTTTCAGATAAAAAAATACAGAGAACATTTCTAAAACAACTTTTTCATAATGTTCATCACTGAAGTCTAAAATTAAGGCATGTTTCAGTAACCTCCATAAGTGAGTCCACTATATTTCTAGTGCAATAAGGAATAAAGATTTGTGGGAAGGAGGCACTGCAGAAAATGAAAAGATACACCCATTTTTTTATTACTACATTTTTAGCCTTTAATGGGAAAACTTAACATTGAAAATGCTACAAGAACACAAAAGATTTGATTTTGGCTTTTGTAGCTAGCAGAGCATTGTAGGTGAATGACATGTTTTGCTGGAAGCCTCAAGTGGAACATCCACAGTCCTCGGCGCAGCCTGTAAGTGAAATAATAAACTTTCATGTGGCTCAGTTTTCTGAGGTTACAAAAATCTCTCTCTAGTGTAAACAAGATATTTCTTCAAAACTAATCACTTCTATAACTACATAGAAGTAGTCTCTTCTATGATCCCACTGAATATAAGAGGTATTGGGTCAATGCTGGAATTCATGGTGTTGTGTTCAATTTCTCCCGTTATCATCTTGAGAATCTCTGAATCTGGTGTCTTCCATTTACCACCCAAACAGACAACACTGGACTCAACTTTATCAGACTAATGAAATCTACATTTTCAAGATCAGTAATCCATGCAATCTTAATGATACTTTTAGAAAGGTCAAGTACTAAAAATGAGATTTACAGAAGCCAGAAAACTGGGATTAAACTCAACAATGAGTACTGGAAATGAGTATGACTAATACTTTATTGTCAGGGAGAATTTAATGATAATCTGGAAGAAAATGTCTGCTTCAGTTCAAGATTCTAAACTATGGACTATATTCTTTGTCTTCAGGCATGCAAATGGATACACACACTGTGAAACAAGCTAAAAAAAAAAAAAAAAAAGGCGTTTACTGCTTTCTATCCAGTAATTCAGCACTAAGAGAAATCATCACCTCTGTGGGAAAAACCTGAAAGCTACCTACTGTCCTCTGAGATTTACAGTAGGTAGCTACATGCAGGTATTTCTACCCAGAACTCTGTCTTGGCATATTCAAGGTTTTGGGATTTGGGTCTCTTTCACAATCTTACTTTCAGGGCAATTTATTTGAACATCATTCAGAACAGGAACTGGGACTAATTACCTTTTTTTTTTTTNTGCAAGGTAATTCATTATTTTCCTATAATGCGTATGTAATTTTTTTTTGTTTGCTTGTTTGGTTTTTTTGCTTGTTTGTTTGGTTTTTTAACCAAAAAAGAATCACAGAATCACTAGGTTGGAAGAGACCTTCAAGATCATCGAGTCTAACCCAGCCCTAGCACCTCAACTAAACCATGGCACCGTGACCCACATCCAGTCTCCCCGGGCAAACTATTCCAGTACTTGATCACCCTTTCTGTAAAAAACTTTTTCCTAATATCCAACCTATATTTTCCTTGGCACAGCTGAAGAAAACATATTAAAGCATGTATTCCTGTAAACAGGCTTGGGAAACATTCACCAGGTAGCCTAAACGAGCCTGATTAGGGAAAGGTGATGAGAGAGGGGTGTTAAATCAGCCAACTTCATCAAGCTCTGTCTGTTCAAATACTTAACAATAGAACTTTAGATCCCTAATAGAACTTTAGATCCCTAAAGAACTCTGACCATTTCAAGAGTGATGAGAACTACTCTTGTACTTTGATTTTTAAAGCAGAACAGAGGTACCCAAATCAATTTGTGGATCATGGCCTTTGCCATTCATTCTGGCTTCCGGTGTCTAAACTCACAATAAAGTATAGATTAATTTATGAAATTATTGGAAACCTCTGTTTATGCAAGCTTAGAAAGAAATTAAACAGTAATAGATTCGTTTCTCTTTGTTCTTTTTTACATGTCATTATAAATGACATAACATATGCTCTTTTAGAAGAAAAAACTTAGGGAAACTTGAAAGAAAAGGAATTTTTCAAATCAGGAGTGAATGCAGTAGCCATCCTCATTGAGGTAAACCTTTATACATGTATATTTTATCCACAGAATGCAATATGCTTTCAAACTATCTACAAGCCACAGCAAAATGGCAATACCTCATACATTACATCCTGTCTTACTTCCTCCTGGAAAACTCTGGTTTTCTTTAGCTTTCAAGCCAGAGGGTGACACGTTAATTCTAAAGCAAGATGTCAATCTGTTGTTCTTGAAGCCAGTAGCTGCCTCAGAAAAACCTTAAACTGGATGTGGGGTCAGGACAGTGACATTACCAGCCCTTCAGGTAGTAGCTCCGTCCCCTCCTGCTATTGGCACAATTGTCCCCCCACACGGTGGAGGTGGAGCACCTGTATGTCTCCTATTGGGACCAGGGTGTGCTTTTACTGTGCATTTATACCTACAGTCCTCTTGCATCTCCTCTGCAATTTTCTGAACAAAACTCCAACTACAGCTTTTTGTCAGGTACAGCGGCAGAAAGGCCCAGTCATGAGTCGCCCCACAAAATCCATGGCGTTTTTTGTTTTTTGCAAAAAATCATTGATTAAAAAAAATTCTGCTCACACTGCATGTTGCACATCATGGCAGTTTCCTGTGTTCAGAATTGAGGATATAATGTTTTTATGAAGAGATATTTTGTTTTCATAAACTTCAGTAAACACTAGCTGCATAAATCCCTTGTAAGCAAATATAAAATAAGCTTATCTTCCAGCTCATAGGAGAGGAGCTTAATATCCGCTTCTTTTAGATAAGTAATTTTGGAACTGCACTGGGTAAACATTTCAAAAGCAATTAAAAAAGTAATCCTTAATTTTCAATAAAGGACTTGAACATCCAGTGACCTGTGAGCATATCAAAATACTTTTTAATTGAAGAGTACTATGTTGTGTATAACTACATGCAACTTATCAGAAAAACAAGTAAAAGGTTATTAAACAGGGAGAGTGGGCATTTGCTTTACACTTGTTTTAAAGACTTCTTTATTTACATGGCCATTTTCATGAGCTGCAGTGTAAGCAACATAACTTTCTTTTGCAAACAAAAAATAACTGTGAAAATACATAGATGGGAATTGAAAGCTCAATATAAAATCAACACCTGGATTCATATACCATCCCCATGGTAGCAGAGCCTAATTTGTCAATAAAACATGATTATAGCTAAGAAAACAATTACTGGCTTTATTTTACTGGGATGCCATAAAATCCAAACACAATATCTGAAAAGAAGGCAAAGCAATATCAGAGGTTTAGACAAGGATGAATACAAAATTTCTTGTATAGTCCTTAATTGTATCACACATAACTAAATGTAAGAAGGCAAATACAGGGAGAGAAAAAAATTGAAAAAAGAAATACAAGTGCTTTTTTTTCACTTGTATGCACTCTATTTGAGACCATCCAGTGGGAGGAAGGTTACTTTGTAAGATGCTATATGAACTGACAGAGAAGCACTGCTGTTCAGCAAAGAAAGATAACATAATGCAGAAACTTAAAGTGTAATTGATAGAGATAGAATTAGTTGATTTTTTCCTGAGTAAATGAAATAGAGATATCTACAACATTTTAGGGCACACATTATTTAATAGGTGCACAATACCTGATTAAAAAAATGTCTACAGCTGACTGGTTGCATGTTGTTTACTGTAAAAAAAATCATTATTATTCCTTTGTTTAGTATCTGCTTCAAATCCCCTAGTTGCTGTTTTCCTTTTTACATCTGCTTCCTAAATTGGTATGGCTCTTAATATGTATTAACCATTTCAAAACAAAAAAGAAATCCAAACCAACCTCAAAACTACCACCACCACCAAAAACAGTAAGAAAAGCTAAAGCCCTCTTCTTCTTTAGTAACTCTGTCTTGAAGAAAAGTTAGATGGATTTGAATGCATATTTTTATCAGGTTTGGCTATTTCTGAATGGGATACTGTTACAGATGTGTTACCTGTAAATTTTGAAAGTGATGGGACTGGATGGTTTCTGTGAGAAGAAGCCAGGGGCTGCTCTGTGCTGAGTACAGGAGCTCCAGCTGGCTTTGATGGACTCATCACAGGGCAGAGCTGAGCCCTTCAGCCGAGTGTGTGATGCCTCTGGGAAATATATTTGAGAAGGAGGACCATGGTGAGGTGGGTTAGGTAAGTGGAAATTAGGGTCAGATGAGCAGGAGGTACTTCATAGCTAAGCTGGTAAAAGCCCTGGAGGGCCCACAGGCTATGTAGGACATGTGCTAGAATGGGTACATTCCTGAATGGAGTGTGATGTGTGCAGCAGCAGAAATGAGTATGAGGAAAAGTGAACTGGGAGAAAAGTTCGAGAAGCAGAAGTGGTAGGAAGTGAAATGTCACCAGCTTCCTGCACCTCACTGGAGAGCCTGAGGGCAGCCTGCAGTAGTAAAAAGGTATGTAGAGATTAAGAATGGAGAGGAGAGGTGCTTTCTGTATTTGCTTAAATATTTGGCTTAGTTTCTGAATATTTCAATCAGTTTTTAAATTTTTACCTAAGTTGTAATAAATTCCCAAAGTTGAGTCTGTTTGGCCTATGACAGTAACTAGTGGATGACTTCCTGTTATTATTTTGATCCCTGAGTTTTTTCCACTACTGATATTTTTGGTTTTCCCCCCATCTCGTAGTAGGTAAGACTGAGATACTGGTTGGGTTTTTGGCTGCCAATCAGGACCAAAAAATACACAAGAAAACCACAGAGATCTTACTTTTAGGCTTTTAAGGATTGCTCAATTGTGCAATAATTTATGACCATTCTGAGTGAACACAAAAAAATAAAAACAATTCTGTCAGATATGAGACTTTGAAAGGATGGGAACTTCAAATACTATATAATTATAGATGTTGTAAGATGGAAAACACTTTAAAAATCAGGTTTGTCACTACAAGCATAATGTAGATAATTAAGCTTGATCAGTTGTGAGATAAATACCAAAAATCACAGGGCAGTCATATAAATCCTCAAAAAGTATTGCTGCTGGAGAAAAGCAGATACGTTGAAAATGAAATTGCACACAGAAATTTCTTCCAGTGGACAAATAACAAAATATAAAGAGTGAGCAAGAAATCAAGTAAAGGGGACAGGAAACCTGCATGGATGGGCAGGGAGCTTTTATCGAATATCAAAGAGCAGAAAGATGTTTTATGGGATGTGGGAAAAGGGACAAGTCACACGGGAGAATTATAGGAATGTTTTCAGAAATGCAAGAGGAAGGCCAAAGCCCACTTGGAATTGAGTCTGACAAGGACAACAAGAAGGCCTTCTATAAGAACATCAGCAGCAAAAGGAAGATTGGGGAAAATGTGAGGCTGCTGCTGAAGGAAATGGGTGATGGAAGACAGAGAAGGTGGAAATACTGAATGTCTTCTATGCCTTAGACTTTGCTGAGACAAGCCCTAAGGAATCCTTGACCTTGGATTTGAGAGGAAGGCTGGAGAAAGACAGACTTCCCCTTGGTCAGAGATCAGCTAGGCAGACTTAGCACCCATAAATCCATGGGCCCTGAGGAGATGTACCCGTGGGTGCTGAGGGTGCTGCCAGATGTTGCTAATGTCACTATCCATTATCTTTGAAAAATCATGAAGAACAGGAGAGGTGTCCAGTTACAGGAGAAAAGCCCATGTCACTCCCATCCTCAAAGGACAAGAATGAGGATCTGGGAAACTACTGGTGAGTCAGCCTCAACTCTTTCCCTGGAAAAGTAATGGAACAGATCCTTTTGGAAGTCCAGAAGGTTTATCAGCAATAAAAGCAACTGTAGTATATAAAAAGAGAAATGGAAAAATGAACCAATTTCCCCTTAACTGAAAAAAGTAGCTACAGTACTGTGAGCAGGAGGTAATATTAAGAATAGAAATAGGATGAATCATGAGTAGATCATCAATATTAAAAGTAGGAATGGAGAAGAAAAGAAATTGATAATCTCAGCTGCATCTGAATTACTGTATTTCATACATTTGTACTTGGTGTTCATGTGATAACATATGCCTGAAGGAAAAGTTATGCTTTCAGTGTTTTTCAATGTACACTATAGTGCAAATTCAGATATCATATGATTATAGCAATAAGTTCTTGCAGTACTTGAAATCACAGAGCTTCAAGAGAAAAAAAAAAACCCGCCCTCTTCTTCGTAGATGAGACAGTCACATAATGTCAAAATATTTTGTGGTCTTTTTCATTATTTTAATGGTGAAGTCCCACAGCACTACAGTTTCATAAAGAGGGCTTAATACATACTTTATATATCTAAATCTTCCCTACACATAGAGGGGGAGGGGGGCAAGAAGCATAAACACATGCTAGGTATAAGCATTTTAGCTCCTTTCCAGTCTCCACAAAGGAAAAGAAAATGTGAAAAGAGTTATTTTTTTTCTAATTAAGCTAAAAATCTGGATATAATTTAAGCATACTGGGGAAGACAATGCTCTTCCAGAGATGCAAAATAAGGCATCTTCTTGAGCAGCTTTTAAAGAGACTGCATTCAGTCCAGCTAGGAGAGTAACAAGATATTAGAACATAAAATGACAGATGAAGCCAACTTCAATGAAAGTACATGGTTATTCAGCAGGATTAGTACAAGGCATGATGCAGGAAGAGCATTACATTGTCTTCCATTAGAAATAAAAGCATTAGGTAGCTATTTTCTGTAAGATTTTAAGGAAGAAAAGGATCCTAAAGAGAGAACTGAACAAAGAGAATAGTCTTTGTGTTTTAAGTTCAAAAAAGAAGACCAAAACCACGTTTTCTTCTACCAGTGAATGTTAATATAATTTTTTTCTGATTAACAAAAGATTTTGCTGTTTACAAAAACTTGAATATTTGACCTGTTTTTCTACATAAATAGCAAAAATAATAAATATATTTTCCACTGAAATATTTAGTTTCCTTATTTTGTTTCTGAAATTTCTCATAAGCCATAAGAAATGTAGATTACATTATTGTCTTAGAGCAGAAGCTAAGTGATCAACTACTTTCATCACAAGAACAAAATTAAGATATTGTTGGCTACATGGACAACACAGTCCATTCTCTCACACCTGCTCAGGCCAGTTTCCTCCCTCCCTTTCAAAGAAAAAAACCAGATTATCAATGGGTTAACAAAGCACATAATCACATAATTTTTTTGCTTAAGATAAAGGAAATTACTTTTTTTTGGTGTAACAGCAAATTTCATTTCTTTCCTTTCCTCCAGCATTATGCTACACTCATGACAAAAAGGAAGAAAACACCTAAAGAGCGAATTATGAGAGTAGAAGTAGCATCAATTTCTTATGCTCTCAGATGTAGGAAGGGATTTGAGAAAATGCTTCAAACTCTTATACTGAAAACCTCTAGTCCACTACTTCTGTTTGTGAAAATAGCAGAGGATATGGTGATAATAATCTTCCAAGGTTACTAGACTTTATATTGTGGTTCCACCATAAATATTGAATACAGGATATTTCAAAACAATGAATGTGATTAAAGTTACCTAAATTACTTGTTAATAAAAAATTGGTTGCTTCTAAACGCATAAAATCTTATTGGAATTGGGAATTCCATTTTGTGATGTGAGTTGCCAAATGCCTGGCTCATGCTAAACTGTCACATTATCTGTATACTCATCACAAAATCCCTTCTAAATTGGCGTAAGAATAATAAAGTTTTTGCATAAAAAAGAATGAAACCAATAGAACAGGCAAATAGGTCCAAATTACCTCAAGAATTTTGATGATCTTCAGACAGCTTTTCTGTCAAGATGTGAATGTGTAACTTCAATTAAACCTTGCAATATGCAAAGGTTGGGAATATAAGCCTTGTAAACATGACACAGCTGTCATACAGAATTTAATTCCTTGTAACCCATCAGAATCCCGAGTCAACACCACTGTTTCCAATGAGATTTTTGGTAAATTCATGGTGAATTAGGGAAACAAGACTGACTGGAAAAAAACAAACAAACAAACCTGAAAACACTAAAAGGTTGTCACTGAACTGTGAGTAAAGAGACCAAGAACGTGGAATACCACATAATTTATAGAAAGATGTTACTATAGTTAGTGTTACTTCAGATCTCCCTTTAATACACAGGATCAAAATTAAGAACTAGCTTGGCTTTCAGCTTTGTTAAACACTCAGGAATAACTCCTGGCATATAGATTGCAAAAAGATAACATTTCCAGCATTTAAAAATGAATTAAAAATGGACCAAATATTGTTGTGTTCTTTAATTTTCATTTGCAGCACTGTGGCCACCTTAAAATTGATCCTTTTCTGATTACTTAGCTATTTCAAATTGAAAAACATTGCCATAATATTATAGTTTTTTAACCATTTTAAAATATTGACCTGTCAAAATATTATTTCTCAAGTAAGAGAGGAGATGTGTTCCATCAGCAAGGACAGTATATTAGAAATCTGCATCCATTGACCAAAAGGGTATTGAAGAGAATGAGGTAAAAAAAGACATTTATTTTAACCACTAGGTTATGGGGTTTTTTTTGTTTTTTTTTTNTTATTATTTTTACTCCAAGCTGGAGAATACAGAGAACACCTGGTTAAACCTCTTTAGTTCCTTTCTTTGGTCTTAGGAGTGAATTTAGGCAAGCAGATACAACTCCGACTTGTGTTGTCTGGTAATTTTGTTTCTTGAACTGGAAAACAACTTTTTTCAGGTAACCAAATAAGTATCATTATCTAATTTTAATGAAATTCTGTTTCCAGCATATCTTTTTACTTTTTTTCATTGATTACTGTAAATATTGTCAAGCTCTGATATTTGAGTTCAAGTTTTAAATGGAGATATCATCAAGTGCCTCTGTTTGAGACTGGGAACTCTCATCATAGATATTGAAAAAAGGTATATTAATTTAAGGTAAGTTATCTCTTTTCCATTAACAATGTTAGATTTCTAATTTATACGCTCAGTTAATTGACTAAGATTGGATGGAATATGCCTGGGCATTAACATGTCTTATCTTTGTGTGAATATATTTACACTGTGTACACTTGGAAAAAAAAGAAAGTTCCAGTGACTATACCAAGTAACATTAGCTTTCAGCAGTCAGGGATTTGGAAATCAGAACTTGGCCCTCCTATTATGGATAACTGATGAGGAATTCAATAACTTCAAATACAGTGCCAGGTAATGTTACTTTTATTACTGCTCTACAGAGCCACATCCTTTGCAGTCACAGTTCACACAGCTCAACAGATATTTTTCATTTTCAATTTACCATTAAGCTAAGAAACTACATGCAGCAGAGAGTAACACTAGGCAGGACTTAGACATAAAAATGTTTGAGTACTTTTAAATACTTAGAGTGTTTTTAGCCCTTGAAAATTAAAGGACACAAGGAAGAACTTTACTCATCCAGTGTTCAGGTTTACTGCAATCTCCAGCATCAACACTAACAAGAGAAGAAAGTCAGAAAGATGACACCTCACACTTTATGGAGAGAGAACAATTTCCACTTTGCTGGTTAATGAGCAAAAATGCTGGGATAAACTATAACAACTCACCTAACAAGGCCATTTGACATTGAAATCATCTGTCACAGAGTGCAACCCATACAGTCCAGTCCCACCACGACCAGCCATTGTTTTACAATGAGCATTCATGACCAAGAACTTAGCTGGTGACTGGTAAAATGGAATTAAAAACAAACAATCAAACAAAACTATTTTCTTTCTTTTTAGAAATAACAGTTTTAAATTCTTTTGGCAGAAAGCTCTGCCTTAATGCCAAAATCTGTGCTGTGTGATCTTCCAGAGTATGTGAAAATTCATAGCTTTGTCAGCCTAGTGTCTTTTAATGACATTATATAGATGCTCTCTTTCCAGTATAGATTATGCAACAGTGAAACAATGAACTTGAGATACATAATAACCAATAGGTTGTGTCATTTTGGAATGAGCAGCTCAGGATATATGATAACTCAAAGGTGATTGCACTTGTAAGTTATTGCACCCTTTCGTCTCCCTAAACTCAGACCAACTAAGAAGCTTTGGTAATAGGAATGTAGAAAATTCTCCATATGCTCCGTATGGCTTACGTGAAGTGGTTTTATTCAAGGAGAAATATTAACAGAGAAGCAAAACCCACACTCTTGAAATAAAGATAAATTCTTCTCAGTGATGAAGACAGTATGGTATAAGGTATTCCACGAAAAATTTACTGATTTTCAAGCAGATTGAGGTATACACTAGGGATAGGTGCAAGGCTATATTCTTCAGGCTGCTCATGGAAGCTGTGCAGGCTCCATCCTTGCAAGTTTTCAGGACCTGGCTGACCAGAGATCTGAACAGTGTGGTCTGATCTCACAGCTGGTTCTGCTCTATGTAGGGATGCACTAGAGACCTCTGGCATCCCTAAAAGCCTCAATAGTCATACAACACAGTCTGCCTACAGTTTGTTTTGTCACTTTTCCTAACCTATGAAACAAGGGTCATTAATATTCCTTGTCATGAAATATCCTACTTTGTAGGCTATAATACTGAAAGTGCTGTAAAAGTTAAAAGGAATGCTAAGGGAATATTAAATGTAAATAAAATACATGCCAACTTTTTTTTTTTTTAATAGAAAAGTGTGTACTTCTTTTATTTCAGCTTCTCATGGGTATTTGTACAATGCATCTTTGTGGAACATGAATTTGAAAATTTTGCATTCACATGTGTGAATGGAAAAATAATTGCTCTTGTAAGCAAAGAACACTTAGTCCTGTTCTTGTTGCTGTGTCTTAATCACTAATATGTTTCCAATAGGTGAAAAATAATATCATAAGGCTTGTCTCCTCAGCACTACTTGTTCCCATTACACAACTCAAATCTCTCTAGGTGCTGAAAGATGTATCAATGAAAATATCTTTTCCAGGGAAATCTTATTTGCTTACAGATATTTCAGGAGCACAAAGAGTTTATAAATGTATCAGATTAATTACTCATTGGATTATAAAACATCATCATGTTTTAATATTATTTATTATTTCTATTATTGTTATCACCATCATTACTATTTCCATTGTTCAAATGCCCCAGCTTTCACTGTTGAGTGTCAGGTCCAAATATTTTGTGATGAACTGATTAATGAGATAATTAAATTTCCTTTCCTGAACAAAAATCCTTCTATTCCCTAAAAATAGTTACTTTCATCAAGTCATGCTAGAAGCACTGAAACTGCTGGTAATATACTGTCAAAGAAGACAAAGACAAAAGATGATTTGCTTGAAGATCCTTTCTTACTGAGTAGTACAAGATATTAAGTAATCTTCTGTATGATGGATTCTGGAAGGAAAATATAATTTTAGGGAATATAGAAAATCAGGCAGTTTCAAGGTGATTGCCAGAGAATGCTAACAGTTTATCCAGTTTTAAAAGCAATGAGAAAACAACAAGGAAACACTTCTGCAAGAACAACTTCCCCCACCATAACCCCTCAGATTTCTTGGAAGTTTGACTGTAATGTTTTACACTCTTTTTTCTTCAATTACATTGAGTCATACTAGCATGTCTGTGTCAGGAAAAAACAAAAAAAGTTAGATTGGTTGGAAGTATTTCAATAAGCTTCCAGTATTGATTAAACAGGATACAGAGCTGAATATAGATTTACTAAGGTCAGAATGTCATAATCTTTTTTCTTTTACTGAGAAAAGAGCAGAATGTAGATGAACAGCATAGTAATATTTTTAGTGACAGACATGGGTAACTTTGTCCTAGGCAAAGCAGAGAGTCTTTTTTCTTCATCTATTTTAATTTTTTTTAATTGGCTTGATCGTTTTTATGAAACACATATCCTCTTTGCTGAAGGTAACTTATTTAGCTACCTCCAGTCAGGTAATCAAATACTTGGTCAGGTCATTCCCTGCACCCACTCAGCACAATTTGTCCTCTGTCCTCATTGAGCTAATTTCCAACTCTCTTCCTCTTGAGAGGATTCTTCAGGGTGCATGTGTGTGCACAGGTCTGTGTGCTGCATGCCATAAGCAGGAATCAGACCAGGTCCCTCTGTCCATCTGTCTGTCTGTTTCTGGTACCAGCAACTGCAGAGGCCAATGAACCTGCAGGATGAGTTGGGCTGTTTGCACCAGCATGGGATTGCTGATGAAAATGAAGCTGGACTAGCTGGCAAGGAGGATAAAAGGTTTGGGAACCACATAGTGGAATATTCGTGAGTCTGGGCTTTACCCCAAAGATACAAAAGTTGACTACAGGAGTGGGCAGGAGGTCAGCTAATGGGAAGGCCATGGGGATAGAGGTCATCTGCAAGTAAAAATATAGGTCTGGTCGAGCTCCTGGCAAGACTATTTAGTAAATGTGAATCCCTGTGTGTGAGGAGGTGAGAGGATTTAGGTACAGACTGGGTGACAGTAGCAATCCATAATGTGTGGGCGAGTGTGTGCCCTTGTATGTGCCCCTTGCTGTGCGTGTGCACATCTGCATTTGTAGCAACAGCAGAGGGGCTTTGAGCTTCAGCAGTGGGCATGTGCAGATGCTGGAAACTTGGGAGACCCAGGGGTCAGCTACTGGTCACAGCAACAGGAGACTAAGTCAGTTTTCTGACTGTGGTAAGGCCTGAGAGTATTTTGGAGTCAGAAGCAGAAAAAGAAGGGGAATGGACACTTCCATCCTTTGTTAATAAAGTAATTTTTCTTCTCCTCACTGTGTCAGAATGGCTGAGGCTTGCCTACTTCGATCCACCTCAAAGAGGAGGGTGAGATCACATCAAAGTGTGGTGAGAGTGATAAAGGTAGAATTCTTTATTCCCATATTGGCTATTTCATGACATGAGAACTGCAATTTTATTTTCTTAGTGAAAAGCTAGAATTACTTAATAGTTCTATTTTAAAAGCACCTACAGGCCCTGCTTTAAGATTGGAGATTGGCTGTGAAAGGCATTGCCTTTGGAGTGAGATAGATTTAGTTCCTGCCTAAAGAAACTTTTGTCAATGGACAGGCTGGCAGCTGTAGAAAGCTATTACTGGTCCCAAAACTACTTAACCCATTTTCAAACAGTTTTTCGTTTAAGCACACAGACTTAGAAGCTTCTGTGCAATGTGTGCTTGAAGCCCAGAAATCCAGCTGTGCTCTGGGCTGCATCAAAAGCAGCATGGCCAGCAGGTTGAGGGAGGTGATGCTGACTCTATTCCACTGTGGTGAGACCCCACCCAAAGTACAGCACCCAGATGAGGACCAGAAACATGATTAGAGGGATGAAACACCCCTTCTACGAGGGAAAGCTGAGATAATTGGGTTTGTTCAGCCTGGAACAAAAGAAGGCTTTGGGGTGACCTAATTGCAGCCTTCACACGCAGCATATGAAGAGAGCCTACAAGAAAGATGTAGAGAGACCTTTTAGAAGAGCATAGACAGGACAAGGGGAATGGATTGAAACTAGAAGAAGGTTTAGATTTGGTTTAGATCAGCTGTTAGGAGGAAGTTCTTTGCTGTGAGAGTGGTGGAACAGGCTGCCCGGAATAGTTGTGGATGCCTGGCAGTGTTCAAGGTTGGACAGAGCCTGAGAAACCTGCTCTAGTGAAATGTTTTTATATTTATATCTAATAGATTTGTTTCTTAATTAGTTGTGCTAGCAAGAATGTGAAAAAGGAGGACGTAATTATGATTAATATTACACTAGTTCATTTTCACTTAAGGAACTTAAAATTTATTTCATAATATGGTTCATGATATACAATATGATAAATATATATTGTTTTACAAAGTCAGTCAACATACTTGATGATGAAAGATTTTTTGCCATTATGTTTTCCGAATTTGCACACTAATGTGCTACCATTTGCTGTAGAAATAACACTTAAAATGAAATAATATAGTCGTTTCATCATTGCTAGTTAGAGATGTTAGGAAAAGAGCAAAAGAGCAGGGAAGCAAAAAGGCTTAGTGGTGAACAGTGTGAGCCAACAGCATGATGCACAGCTAAGTGGGAGCCTGTGTTGAATCTGAGAATTACTCTGAATTGAAGGCCACAGGATGGGGAAAATGACATATACTTATGCAGGTGAGCTGGCAGAGCTTGCATCATTGTGAAAACACCTTCCTGAGATAGCTAAGAAATGCCATTAGCAATCCCACAGCTGCAGGGCTGTGAAAAGATGAGGTACAATAAGCACTGATGGGAAACCTCGGGAAAAATCGTTCCACAGTGAGAAGTTAGATGACCCATTTAGCTGACAGTGTTTCAGCCAGCTCTCCTAAATAAATGGAACAGAAACAACAATAATTTATCATTGTTCTACCTCCTTGTCTCTCCTGTGAACCTGAATGTATTAGAGCTATCTGACTCTCTCTTGCACTACACTAGGACATGAAGTTTGATTATTCATGCATGAAATGATTAATTTTTGTTTTAACTTATGGAATATCCGTTGCTGTATCAATGTGGTGATTAAAACAGCTTTTCACTGCATAATTAACACCTAACTGCATACAGGTATAACTATATCAAAGAGAGCTAAATGGCAATGATGCCATTTACACCAGCTGTCCAAACTGTATAGGAATTTTCTACTTCTGCTCCTTTTAGGAAAATTCCTGTTCGTACAGATCACATAATTCTGTGAAGATTCATTGATTTAAAGGAACAAAAATTGGAAAACGTTTGTTAGAACCATAGTAATGATTTCTTATACACTAAGAACACACCCTTCTTTCACACTTAGCTAATGACAGAAGACCCAGGCATAAGTCTTTCCTCTCGCTCTCTCTGAGAAGGAACCTGAAAAAGACATTCTGTATTCCATTTAAGTCTTCTGCATTGTTA
This sequence comes from Dicaeum eximium, assembly GCA_013396995.1. Taxonomy (NCBI): domain Eukaryota; kingdom Metazoa; phylum Chordata; class Aves; order Passeriformes; family Dicaeidae; genus Dicaeum; species Dicaeum eximium. Next base: position 19,901 of record VWZP01005834.1, read on the forward strand.
TTTCATTCAGAGGAAAAGAATTATAATCTGTTGTGGTACAGAAGAGCAAAGACATTTATAATATAACTACATAAATAATAAAAAGATGTACACATTCTCTAATAGCTCAGTACTTTTGTGGTACAAACCAGATGCAACTAGACCACATTGTCTCAAAGCTAATCCTTACTTCCTTGAGATATGTAATGCTAATTTGTTCTTGATTATAAAAGAATTGCCCAGTTACCAAGCAAAATAAAGCAAGAGAATAAACTAGGGGAAAGCTCTTTGGTATTAATTTTCAACTATTATGAGTGTGTCTCTAAGAAACACAAACATGAATTTACATCATGTCATTCTGAATAATTAAAATTTTTCCTGAAAGGGCTTTGTAATGTAGGTCTATGACCCTACACAGCTTTTGGGGGCGTCTCATCTACATATCTATATCAGATCCATACCTGTTTGGTGGTGCTTTTTCACAAACATAACTATGTGAATTAAATCCTCATAATATTGTTCAATAAGATTTAGTAGAGAATTAACTTGCTTTTGATTCCAGTGAAGGAACAATTCATTAAACAGTAGTACTATGGAAAACAGGGAGTTAACTAGTTGTTTTTGTTTATAAGGAGAGAATCAAGTCAGAACCCAAAAGATTTGACGAATAGTTGTCTTTTACTAAAAAAAAAAAAAATTAGTTTGCTTCCTAGTTTCCTACTCTTACCACTTCCCTCTGCTATACAAATGGAGCTTTTTTATGTTACCACTATATGACTCTAGGATGCAAAAGATTTTATGTTTATTTTAATTTTGCTTTTTTACCTGAATTATTTCAGGTATTTAGCTTACTGTAGAGTTTCACTAACGGTTGACAAACCAGAGAAGTCAATAGCTTGTTACATGGATGGAGGAATGAGTGTCCAGCTGTTCTCAAAATGGCTTTTACATCAGAGAAAACACACGGTTGAACGACATCCTTTGCTATCACATCTGAAAAAGGATGCAAAGAAAATGAGGCACATTCCAACTTTGGTTTCCTAGTGTACATTTCAAAGCATGTTGGTATACTGACATAGATGGAATTATTTCACTCATGATGTAGTTGAAACTTGATTTTTGTTCATACAAACAACTAACATGTAAAACAGAATTTGCAGGCTAACACTGAGTTAAAATCGATTGGATATGTAAAGCAGAAAAATAAGGGTTTTATTTAAAATCTTTTCTAGGAACAAAACCTCATAAAATTCACCTTTTCCACACAGTGAATTGGAAAGTCTAAATACCATATCTACAGTGCCATGAGTCAAAGGAAAGATTATGACAATAAATACTTTTTTTGAGTAATACCTGCAAAATAGAGTGCTTGTTGACAAGCTCTCATAGTTCATTGTTGCAGTGATCTAGGTGACAGTATTTTAAAGATATTATCCTGAATGTTTTCACTTGGAACATACAATAAGAGGTATATCAGCCAACTCTATAGGAATATTTCAGGATATCTCTGATGGTTTTTTGAATAAGACAGACTGTTAAAGGAAACATTTTGAAATTTCAGTGCTGTAAGAGGGAAAATTTTTTATTATTTAAATCCTCTTCTTGACTAGAAAGAAATCCCTAGAACAAGTTTATTTAATGTTTAACAGAGCAATAGATGGGGCAACTATGAGAATTCTGTATGAATTTTGGTAGAGATTATTAAGCAGCCCCATTGTGGCACATCTTAACATTATGTAGATATCAGTCTGTAATTTTTTAGGGATGTGTCATATTCCTCCAAGAGACTGATGGCATCCCATCAAGAAGGGGTAGGCAAAATGCAAGGAAGTACTATTATAATAAAGAAGATGCTTTGAAAAAATCAGAATAACAGGTACAATAAAGGAACAACAAAACACACTATCATCTATGGAGCTAGCCAAGCAAAAGGGAGGACTTTGGATAATAAAAATATTTGTAAGTGTAAAGAAATCTAAGAAGAACAAGACAACACATTATTCAACAAGCATATTTTTGTTTCCTAAGTGGAAAATTCCTGAGTTACCCACTGTAAAAAGTGCTTTCTTTCTTGGATCTGTACATACTTTTTTGCTTCCATTACCAGACGTCTCTGAATGACTCAAGGAAAATGACAGACCCACTAGATTGGATCACTAGAAAAGTTTGTAATTAGGCTACAATGAAGCCAAAGGCTGATATTATGAAAAAGTAGGAGGATTAAAAACTAAGTCCTCGGTTTAAAGCAGTTCTAAGATTTTCCTGAGAAACTGTGAAAGGCAGCTTGCTGAGATCTGAAGGCTTGCTGCAACAAGAAGCAAATGGTGCAGAAGAAATTTTTTTAATGTTTGCTTTGTTAAGACATTTTACTAATTTTGTATGGAACAATGCTCTCACGCTCCCAAACTCCTGAATCCGTTCAGAAATGCCTGATTGGGCAACTGAAGTGCCTCAGATTTGTTGACTGTTCATTTAATGAGGGATACCAGGTACTTAAGAAGGACTGGCAATAGACATCTTACGGTCCGAAAGAAAACAGTATGAATCCTTTCCATAACGTTGATATAAAGTTCCAAGTGGCATCTGAACTGATAAACAATGTGATGGTGTCCTGGTGACAGAGAAGGGGGCAGAGACTAGCACAGTGTGGGTGTGACCAAGTTGTTAAATCTATACCACCCATATCATCACTGGTTTTTAACGTGTATTTCACTGTTTTCAGGCTAGGGGGGAGCTGCAGGACCTCTCCTTGCTGTACTGCCTTTGTTTCCCAAATACCATGTGCTGTGGGGCATGGGAATCATTGCCACATTGCCTTTGCCTGGAGACCAGTTTCTACTCATGTCAGCTGGGAGCAGCAGAACTCGATGATTTTTTGGATCGCTTTGAAAAGAACCATCATCAAAAGATTTTTCCATTTGGAAAGCAGAAAAATCTTTCCATCTGGAAAGAAATCTTTCTGGAAGAAAATGGGTACAATGTTTCTGTCCAGGTCAAGCAAGGCTGGAGATAACAAATCATCTCATAAGAGAATTATTAATTTCAAATTACAATAATTTCTGAACATGTAAGCCAAGTTCAGGTAGTGCATAATCTGTTTGGGTACTAGATAAGGAAATACAAAAATATTTTTTCTTGTCCTTGTTCTTCACATATTCATAGCTTCAAGATCTCAAAGAGAATCAGTCACTTGCACTAGCTGTAGCAGACTCAGTGAAATCACAGGAGGAAAAGAAAATTTAAGTCTAGACAGATAAGAGCAGGCTGATTATGCCAAACTATTTTATAGTCCTGGTAAAGGCAGGAATACAAAGGTTGTGGAAAACACACCGAGAAGCTAATTTATTTGGGGAAAATGCTTAAAATGGTGCAGCCATTACAAAATGAGGCTGCAGTCATAGCTGCTTTTATAAAATGAAAGAAAATACTCCTATAAGAGGAGGCACTAATGCATTTGTAATAACTTAAAAATCTGTGTCACTATTTGTTGTGCATATTATATATGAAATAACTATGAAGATACACTGTTAAACTAATGCTGCTTTTTCTATAATGTGCTCACAGTAGTTTTCATATGAGGTTAGAATGGATATTGATGGACATTTAGTCAATTGGCTATAAATCTATGTAACAGGATATAACTTTTATAAAAACAATCCTCAAAGACTACACTGGGGAAAAATAGTCTCTAGGATAGATTATCTCTTTTTGTCACAGACATCTCCTCTTTAAAATGCCTATTTTGTTATTCCCGATTTGCATAGCTAATATTGCACTAATTGAAAACTGAGATCAGGAGTTTGTGATGTTCTTGGATTTCTTTAAGCCTGCATACAATCATATTTCTTTATTTGAGTAGGCCCATTGACATGAATATCCATGATCATGGAGGAATACAGCACTGTCCTTGAAACTGTTGTTAAGACAAATAGTATGTTCTTTATTTCTGAATAGCAGAACACAAAATGGTTATAATTTGAAAGCTAGTAACTGAACCTCTCTTTGTCAAGTGGTGGAAAAATTAAATTGAATGGGGAGTCAAGCAAGATCACAGACTTTTTTTTGTTTTTTTGGTATGCAAGTAATTTTTTCCTAAGGATTGAATCAACAGAAATATTCAAATATTTATTGTTTAATCACTTGCAGTTTAGGGGTAAATACACAGAGCTGTTTCAAAGTGATTTATCCCTCTCTTAAACTGCATACAATCCCCTGTTAAGTATGTTGATTTCCATTTTTATTTGCATGAAAGAAAAACAATTATTTGACATAATTACTGGCATGCTGTTTACAATTCGTCATTTGATTCATCCAACATTAATATTTTCAAGGGCAATTGTTGTAATATTCTTACCATCCCTGTAAACAGTAAATAGTGACTTTTTTTTTTCTTTCCCTGCACTGTTTTCTTACTTTCCTTTTCCTTTTCTTTATGATGAATATTTCAGAGTTCTTTGCAAGAAGTTGATCTGTGCATTTACTTACTTTCTTCTTCATTCACCTTGGAAGTAATGCAGAAATATTACCCAGTCCAAACTAAAAGAAAAAAATAAAGAATCGGAAGGAAGTAACTGACTGTAAAACAAGCAATATTCAAACTCAATTTAGCAATGGCAATTGTAATTGGTTTGAACAGTTGAAATAGTTCCAAGCTTTTATACATAAAAGCTCAGATGGAAATGAAAGATCTGCAATTCAAGCTACTGAATCATCTGCTATGGTACAGTTTAGACTGCAAAAAAGAAGCATCTGCTCTTATTCCCTGAATTCACTTTAAATATGTGAATTAAAATGTTTCCACAGCCTAAATGGTAAATAGTATGTTTTCAATGTGCTTCTATGTCCTTTTTCTTAAGGAATCTACTTACAGCACACTACCACTAACTTTAATGATTCACAACTTTTGTCTGAATTGGTAGCTCAGCTCTTGAGGAAATAGTACTGTGTACACTGTACCTTAATGCACATTATTACTAAGAAAAGAAACACTTCAAAGGAGAGTTTAAATATTTCTTCTTTCTTGCCACAATGTTGTTTTTAGTATAGGCAGTTGAACTTTTTCAAGGCTAGCTCAGCTCTAGGTGATATTTTATTATTAACAACTGTTTCATCATTTCAAATTGTTAATAAAATACAGCTTCTGATCCTGAAAGGTGTTGGATACCCTCAAGTGCTATTACATTAAATGGGAGTAAAGAGCTTGAAGTACCTTATAGATGTTTGAAATATTCATTCAGGCCTGCTACAAGTTAAAATTCATTCAGAACTTAATGTTGGAGTATATCAACACGTCATTCTCTCCAAGTACAAACTTTATGAGCAAAACAGTCAGGGCTATAATAAATAGTACCCTGATGATTTTCAAGCACTATACAGTACCATTAAGCATAGCACAAAGCCACATATTTAAGAGAGAATCTGTGAAAGCAGCTTAGATATGTCCTGATTTTTCCTTCCTTGTAAGGAATTTTACTTTGCAATTTTAAGTCTTCCAGCATAAAGTATTAGATATGGTTACTGCTGTATTAAAGATTACATGCACATGTCATTAAAAAACACTATTTTTACACTACTGTGTGATGCAAGAAAAGTGAAAAAATCTATCATTCCTTCTGAAAATAACAGCAGCTCTAGCTTTCCAATTAACATGAACTAAAAGAACTGTTTGTCAAACGATGTAAAAGATCAATACATTTCCTCAATCTTTTCAAGTGTAAATTTGAACTCCACCCACATAAAGTTTAACCAAGTCAAATTATTGAACTGTGAGTCTCTATGTATATAAGCAATAAGTTTCCTGTAAATCAACCCTGAATTTCTGTATTGAATTTGAGTAATTTTTTTCTTATTAGTATTTCCTGCAAGAAGTAGGAAACATCACTTAAGGAGAAATTGTTTTAGGAATTGGTTTAGCTGACACAGTCCTACTGTTCTGTAAGGATGTTCCAGCTTTTTCTGAATTAACTGTATCTCATATATCCATCCTTTTCCTCAGACACAACATTAGGTGTTATTCCTCAGCATACTTGGCCGTGACAGAGCAGACCAGGGAAGCAGAGTTTGCATTTGTATCTATTCCTCCAGAGACAGTTCTCAGAAAAAGAACATCTAAGGAGTGCTACAAAATTTTCTTAACTAGTTTATTCTTTTGACTTGACTTGAAAATCCAAAATATAGCTGGCTGAATGTACATTTATTATCATTTTATGAAAAGAATAAATATTTTAATAATTATTTCCATTCCATATTACAATGAGACTAAGACCATTTCAGACTGAAAAACATGCCCAGTACTGCTGGTTAGAATATACAGATATTCTATAGGGTAAAATGGTATAAGAAATCCCTTTCTGTCTTTTATATAGGAATGAACAACAAGAAGAGTCCTGACTGTTAGTCTTGTTCACTGTTCAGACTGTTTAAGAAACAGAAGTAGGGAAGGAAGGTGTTTTCTGTGTTATGCTCAGAAATTTCATTCAGTACTATGGAAAGAGTCATGTTTCCTTAAAATGATCTGTTCTTAACAGGAGCCTATTGCTAAATTAAAAGTGGCAAGTTGAAAAATTGCACACCACAATTATACTAACTCAATAAATTTTGTACAGCTCACACCAAAACTAAGGAAACATCACCCATAAATATACATTCGTTGGTGCTGCTTTTTCCCCCTCAATCTGAATTCAAAATTATGTATTTATCCTCAGGGGAAAAAAGCCCTAAGTAACAAAAAAAAAAAAAAAAAAAAAAAAAAAAAAAAAAAAAAAAAAAAAAAAAAAAAAAAAAACCACCAAAACAACCAAACTCAAAAAACCCCCACAAACCAAAACAAAAAACCCAAAAAAAGCCAAAGCAAAACAAACAAAACAAAATCTCCTCTCAAGTGGTTGTTTTCACTCTACTCTTGTCTTACCCTGTAAATTTAAGACATAGTACTTCTATACAAACAAAAATATTTGGAGGTGAGACAACTGATGAAAGCTTATATGGCATTTGAAAAGTAAACTCTGTGGGTATCTCTTCAAATACCAACAACCAGTGCAGGTTCTTTTCCTTTACAAAAACCATTCTGTCTCAGCATGCAGTCTTCTGTGAACAATCTTCTGATGTTAACTAACTCCAGTATACCATAGTAATGGGCATTTTATGCAGTTTCAAAGTCTTCTGGCTTTGAATCTTTTTCCATCCTTATCATCTACACCCTTTTCATCTACTCCTGCTGTGAACTCATTGATATGTGGGACAGTAGCTGCTGCATGAAGGTCACAGACAGAAAGCACACTTGAATAGACAGCACGTTGTTGAATTCTGGATGCAACTTTGCTGTAATACACTTCTTATTATCATAGCGAATGTCATACAAATAACAAAGAAACCGCAGTTTACCAAGGACAAGGATTTTAGAACAGGGAAAAGTAGGGAAACGGTGACTCTTAAAGGAAGAAATTGCCATTCCAGATATTCTGCTGGAAGAAGGAACCAAAGATTTGCGGAAAAACTCAGGAGGAAGAGCTTAATCTTAGAGTATCACATGGAAGGTTTGAATTCTGTACGTGGGTGATAGCGATGCATTTCTCTCATCAGGCCACTTCATATTGTGTATAAGCCTGGAAATACCTCATTGTTGTTGTTACCATTTATTGCTGTATTCTGAGTGGTTTCTTGTTACCGCTCTTCTATTTTTATTCATTTTTGTGTATCCAAAAAATTTCATGATGCAACTAGAAACTTTTTATACTAAATCTTCATTTCTGATTTAGACAAAGGGATCGAGTGCACCCTTAGCAGATTTACAGGTGACATCAAGCTGAGCAGTGCAGTTGGCACACCTGAAGGATAGGATGCCATCCAGAGGGACCTAGATGAGCTTGAGAAGTGAGGCATGGGAATCTCATGAGGTTTAACAGGACCAAGTGCCAGGTGCTGCACCTGGGCTGGGGCAACCTCCAGTATGAATGCAGGCTGGGAGATGAACAGATTGAGAGCTGCTCTGCTGAGAAGGACCTGGGGGTGCTGAGGCATAAATGTGTAATTGCAGCCCAGAAAGCACAGCCAGGAGGTCGGGGAAGGTGACACTGACCCTCTATTTCTCTCTGCTGAAACCTCACCTGAAGTGTTACATCCAGTTCTTGGGATCTCAACACAGGAAATTTTATCACAATAAAATAACAAGTCAGTCACATTTAAAACATTGTTCAAGGCTTTATCTATACGAACATGAAGAAATATTAGTTAAAACTGTTTTACAGAGTAGGAGTACTCACTAACTTGAATGGAGATCAATGATTCTGCAGAATTTTTGGAAACTAAATTTTGTGTACATACACATATTTTACCAGCCTGTATCTCACATCTGAACATATTGCACCAAAGAACTTGGTTCCCCTACACCAGTCATAAAGTTCAGTTTCTAAGGGTATCTCAGAAAGTTAAACTGGATGAGTAACATATTCTGTGACAGAAAAAAATGTTTCAGAGACTGTTGCATATAATGGTGATAAAATTTTCATGAGGATATCTCTTTGAAGAAATTATGTTTATAAATTTATAAATTTGTCATATATTATATATTAAGAAATGTTGTATATTAATATAAGAACCACAAATCTGGATGTGTATTTATCATTCATGACTGTCCTGGGTTACTGCACTTGAATCAGCCATTGTCAAAAAAAAGACACAAAGAAAAATAGTCCCATAAATATATTGAAAATGTATAGTCTTCAGTTTTAATTCTCTTTCTACACGCATCTTAAAATAAGCTGCTTCTTCATCTCGTGCCAGGTTTGATTTATGGCATTCAAAGCAAAAATACAAGAATAAAAGACATGAATACTTGTTATCTCCTAGTAAATTATAGTCTTTCACAAATTGTTATTTTATAGCCTGATGTTAAGGAACATAAATATCAAGCACACTATAAAAGCTTTGTCAGTTATCACCCAAAGGACTTACAAAGATTGTTCCTAACAACTGTCAGATCTTTAACTAACAGTCAAGTAAAATAATGCTGGAAGCCATGGGGAGACCTTCAAGTTAACATGTAACAGGAAATTTTTCAGATTTCTCTGCAATAACAAAATGGAACGAGTGTCAATACATATGTATGCACATTTCTACATAAGATGACATTGAGGAATCTGGGAAATACCACTGAGTGGGATAAGGAGAAGAATCTCAAGGAAATTCTTTAATGTCATAGCTAAATTTATTTGTTTGTTGGTCTTTCTCAGTAAGTGTCAAGAAGATATGAAAAGTATTTTCAGGGAGATATAAACTGAATGTTTTGATAGCTTTTGTCAGGCTCATAGGTCCATTCTTAATGAAAAGCCGGAAGAGGACCCAGCAGACTAAAAGACAGAAATAAGTGGTCAGATGGGAAAAGAAGTGACAGCAGTTTATGGTGATAAGGACCTCTTTATATAACATTTCAGGGGAAAATTGCTTGAAATTCTTCTAATATTTTTCACAGAAAATCTAGGTTTGCTAAAAGTATGTAAGTGAGGCTTTTGACAAGGATTGAATTGCCAGCAAAAAAACACATAGAATAAATCAGACATGCAGATAATCTGGCTTTCAAATTTCAATTTCCATATTTCACATTCATAACAATATACACTAACAAATTTAACCTTGTTCTGTTCTGTTTCAAGTAAATGCATGCCCTGTTGGTTAATTGGTTTGACTTTATTAAAACTGTCTAATTGAGTATGGAGCCACTCAGAGGAAAGGTCACATACACCAGGTTGCTCAGGGTTTTAACCAGCAGAGTTTTGAATGTCTCTAAGCATGGAGAATCCACATCTCTGGACAGTTAATTTTCTACCTCCTTCAGAAATAAGGGGGGTTTTTTTATGTTTAAGCTGATGTTATTGTATGTCAATTTGTGGCTGTTGCCTCTTGTTCTTTTCATTAGCATCACTGAGAAGAAAGTTCAATCTTCTTTATTCACCCCATCAGAGATTTACACACAATGATGAGATCTCTTGTTTTCTCCAGGCTGCACAGTTCCATCTTTCTCAGCCTCTTGTGTGACAAATGTTCTGGTCCCTTCATTATCTCTGTGGCCTGTGCTGGACTCACTATAGTAAGTCCATGTCTCTCCTGTAGTCGAGAGCCCATGGATGTACACAGCACCCCTAATGTGCCTTACCTGAGCTGAGCAGATGGGAGGCATCACCTCGTTTGACCTGCTGGCAATGTTCTGCCTAAAGCAGGAATTCTTTCTAGATGAAGAATACTGAAAAGGTGCTGGTTGGGTAAATTTTCCCATAAATACATTCAGAGTGAGGAAGAAGCAGAAAGCAGTCAAATGAATTCTCTTTTGAGCATCTAGATTCAGTCAGGGGATCTGTAGCCTGAAATACTATATGGTTTCCAGGTATTATGGATCATTTATGAAATAAAACTAAACAGAATACCAGTAATATATGTATCTGATTGACTGAGTTTTTGATTTACTGTTCCTGCTAGAGAGATACATGTGGTAAGGTTTATTGCTGTTACTGTTGGCCAAAAAAGGCTTTTGGAAGGTGCATCTTTTATGGGTTTCAGGAATTTCAAGGTTTTGCCTGTTTTTCACAAGTTACCATTGAGAATACTCATATGTGAAAGGAAACACATTGTTTTGGAGGTATGCACACCATAAGGTTTTTAATGTATGCCAATGTTGCTATGCCCTGTCCCCTGTCCCTACACTTTCAAGATCTGTGATTGAACAGAATCTCTCACTTGTCTCACTTTTGGGGTGACCATGCAATGTACATAAATTGCAACTTTCAGGAAGCTTCCTAAATGTCACCTATATGAATTTATGTCATTGCAAGTGACTAAGATAGCTGGAGTACACTCTTAGATCTGTCCTAGATGACTAATCAATTGCACTCACAAGCACTATTGTTTTCCCTACACAGTTCTCCCACTGTGGGGTTAATGCAAAACACACCCCATGATTACACACTCGTCAGTTTTGGAGTCCAATCTTCTTCACTGAAGTGTTGACTGGAGTTATTTTCTTTAATTTTCTAAAGTAATAGAGGAAAATTATTACCATGAGCTGTTACATTACTCAGAAAAGTGGTTTTCAATTAACATGACCTGGACTGAGTAAGCAGGAAGTGAGCTGTAGGTTGGTATAACTATGAAAATAACCCATACTGTTGCTGTGTAGAATAAATGCAGAAAACTTCTTATTGACAGTCTTATAGTCAGTCACATCTTTGCTAAGTGAGCAGATCTTGCCAATTTGAAAAGTAAAGAGCATTCCCCTTGTACCCTCACACCAACTATGTTCATCCATTTGCAGTGTAAGCAGGAATAGGCAGACTCTGCAAAAGAGCTGCTCCTCTGGGCTGTTTGCCCATATGGGACTTGTGGAAGGTAGAACAGTTAGCTAAGCAGGATCTCATCCAGGGTGGCTCCTTGAAAACTGATCAGTTGAACACAAACATAATTAAAAGGTTATTTCTCTATTTTGTAACAGAGCGAATAGATGCTAAAGGAGATAGTGAATCCTTAGGCTAGACATCATGCAGCACATTATAAAAACAACCTCTTTTCTTATTTCAAAAGACTGAAAAAAATTATATTCCATTTTAATGATTAAAAATTGAGGTTCAGACTTGCTGAAAGCAATGGGGAAGTTCATAAGAGATCTGAAAACTGAACTCTGACATTTTGATTCTAGTACAGTTTAAGAATCAAGTCCTCATTATCATTAGGCTGAAATACAGGACAGTTCAGGGTATGGACTATAAAACTTCAAACTTTCAAACTTCTTCATTCAGCTAATGAGCAATTTTTAAATTAACTCTTATGAAAGCTCTTTAAAAAAAAGTTAGGTACTTGGGAGTTTATTATACTCTCTTTTTTTGTATCAGTTTTCAGTCCAGTTTTCTAATTTTAAGTTTTTCATCAGCTCTTAGCAAAGTACAGAATTTTTGTGTGAAATTGAGCTGCCAAGTTTAGTTGAATCTGTATAAAAAAAAATCTATTTCTCCTTTAATTTATCTCTAAAATTATACTAAAGTTATAATTGAAGAGTTTAACATAAAAATATGAGAAACTGGCATTCAACATAATGGCATTCATGAACTTACTTTGAACCCCTAAGCACCAGTGTGCATTCTTTATTTGATTTGCATATTTAAGAGGTTATTACAGCACTGTTACATAGCTCTGATGTTGTTTGTCATCCCCCTCTGCCCATAAAACATGAAAAAAAATTTTCAGCCTTTCACTAAAAATGGAGGATGTTCACTTCATATATAGAGTGACTGATCAGACTGTGTTTGTGTTTAAAAAGGATTTCTTGTGCATAAGGAAGGAATTCTGTGAACACACGATTTTCAACTTAATGCTCTGTGAACAATCTTTCTGAAGTTAGCTTCTACTCGAAGCGTTGGAAAATAAACATACACAGAAACCTGCAGAAGGTCTAAAGAGAAGCCATTTAAAAAGATAAGCAACACCTTATTTTTTCATGTTCTAAAATACAGCAGAGCACGGGTTGAACTCTCCCCATACAGGTAAATTATGGCAACTGTGGCATTACTGCAACCTCTTTTCCCAGCTCTATTGCTTTTGTCACCACTTCTGTCTGCCTCACTGTTGCTCTGATTGCTTGCATTTATGTTGCTGACAGGAGCGATGACAGCAGGCACAGCAGCAGGCAGCTTCAATCTGTGAGATACATCTTCATTTTGGATATCTTTTGGAAAAAGGATGTCTTTCATATAACAGAATATGAGGAGTAGCAAAATGTGCAAGGAGGATAAAGGATGATCGACACATACTCTACATAAATTCCTTAAAGGCAAAGGAGCAAAGTGTAGCAGGAAATGTAGGTTACATCTGGCACTTGGTTTTGGTTGGTTTTTTTTTGGTTTTTTTTTGGGTTTTTTTTTTTTTTTTTTTTTTTTTGTTTTTTTTTTGGTTTTTTTTTGTTTTTTTTTTTTGGTTTTTTTTTTTTTTTTGGAGGGGTGGAGTTGGTGGGTTTTTTGGGAGGGAGGTTTATGGTTTGGTTTATTTTGTTGTCGTTGACTTGTTGGTTGGTTGTTTTTTTTGGTTTGGTTTTTTTTTTTTTTTTTGTGTTCATACATTGGAACAATTATCGGAACAATTCATTCTCAAGGAGGAAAATGCCAAAGAGAAGGATATAGCTATTTTGACTAAAACTATGAATTCTTTAAGGGAAAGATAAAGGAAGAACCAACTGAGCTGCAAAATTGTAAAAAATATTTTCTTTTATTATTTTCCTGTTCATAGGCTGAGGGAAGAAGAAAAGAAAGAAAAGTAAACAGAGAGAGAAAACCCAGAGCCACAATCAGGGCTTTCAGGGCTCCCCTTCAGAAAACATTTTCATTTTTCTGATTGTTATTTCCTTTTATTTGATTTGAGACAAGGAAATGGTATTTGCTGGAGGGTTCTATTTTGAGTAACATAAAATCTCTTAAGTTGAAGCAACATACAGCAACAGTATTGTAGTCCCACCTGAGTCCAACGGATGACATTTTCTGATTTAGTTAATTGGTTTTCTTTGTCTTCTTTATGTGTTCATGGGTAGCTGCCATTTATTATCCCTTATTTTCTCATGCCCACTGTAACAAACTCTTTGTCAGATATAATTTGCTCAAAAACAACCAACCAAAGATGCATACAGAAGTGCAAATAAAAAGAAGCAAGAGGTTGAAGAGATTTACAGAAAACTCTAAGATTGTAAGGTTAAACTGGTCTTCTAAACTCACCAGTAAAAAAAAAAAAAAACAAACAATGAATGTCACACACTAATTCTAGCATTGCAAATTCCTATGCAAAGGAGTATTCCTCAACACTCTTGCCCAAGTGTTAAAGAAACTGCTTGCACAGAACAGGGAACGCCTCTCTTTCCTTAGCCTTGGCATTAGCTCAGCTCATTTAGTCTTAGAATGAGAACTTATGCTTCCAGCTGGTGGTTATAGAAAGCTTTTCCTCCTCCACTTTAAAGCATCCACACTACTGTTGGCAATTAGAGGTAGCTGGTTCCTACCCATGCTAAGTACCTGTGCTGGTAATTATAGCACTTTCCTTCTCCTTTTCTTTAGGGAATTTATAGATCCCCTCAAGCCAGAGAAGAATAAAAGAGAGAATTGCCTACAGAAAGGGGAACAAGGAGGGAGTCACAGACAGACAGGTGAACACAAAAGACATTTGTAATTTCTAAGAGTTTGAGAGAGCACAAGTGAAACAAAGCTAAATAATGCTTAAGACAAAAAAAATACCATTTTAACAGAATCTGCTACCCACTGTAGCTTCAGTCTTACATAATTCAGAAACACAGTTTTTCTAAAGTTTACCAGATGTAAATAAAATATAAGCACATTCACAACAGGTGATTCTTATGGAAAAATTATTGAAATGAGACTTGGTAAAGAAGCAATAATAACCTGGACTGCTCTTGACTTTATATTGCAATATGTATAGCTTCACTATTACGTGTTCCAGGTGCCATGCACGGTGGAGGCAAACATGACTTGTAACAAAAGACAAATCTTTTAATAAACCAAGGTAGTATAGCTGGGGAAAAAAACCTCAAAACCTAGACAAGCTTTTAGGCACAAAGGCCTTTCTTTAATTCTGAAATACAGAGAACAGCTACAATTCTAGAGCAGAATTTGCCAGAGTTTAACAAATAATATACTAACAAATTGCCCTCCGAGAGAAAAAGTAATTGGTACTAGCAGAATGAAAGAAATGTTGCAGGGAGAAGGAGCAAAAAAAAAGAGGAAAAGAGATGTGATGAAGTTATGTTGTGGGAAAAAGGACATATAGAGAGTTGTAGGAGAACAATTGCTTTTTAGGGTTATTGAAAGCCAGTATATCAACTCAGTGACTTTCCTTTTCTTTACTGTTTCTTCTTCAGCCACAATAGCAGCAGCAGCACCATTACTGGGATACACTATTCAGTACAGATCTTTAGGTAAATAATGGGCTATTACATTTCAATTGCAAATGCTGGCTCTGCAGGCTGGGCCAGGGATTTCCTGAACTTCATGCAGTGTCTTAGCCTCTTGAGACATCCGGTAATCAGAATTTTTCAGAACAGCTTTAGAATTACCCCTGCACTATACTGATGAATGGTCCCAAAACCCCAGTAAATCTATCCTCATAAGCATTTCTTGATTGTTATTAAAACCTTTTGGTTCTCTGAAACCTAAGGGAGGACATGGATATTCACAGATGTCAGTCATAATGCCCAGAGTTTCTTGGCTGACAGAAACACCTTAAACATAAAACAACTCTTTTTGAAGCATTTTTGTGCATGTTTTTTGGTCAGGAATGCTGGAGATTATGATAAATTTCACACTATTTTGCTTCACATTTTTTTCTGATAATATGAATTGCATTTTGTGCATAGATTAACATGATCCTTTGCATTATCTGATTATCTTCTATGACTCTACTGTAATGAGCTCATACTGTTACTTATCACAGTAATTGGCATACTGTAAATTTGTCTTTCACAGTATTCATCTTGTATTTTTTAATACTATTTGCCTTGTAAAACTGTGCTTCCTGTTATTGTCTGGTCTGTTGCACAAAGCATCAAGAGAAAAAGGATGCTTAGGTGAAGAGAAGGAATTTTTTTCTAATGACTTGATTTCTGCCTAAACATATGTATGCCTATATATTTGAGGTCATACAAAAGAGAGGAATGGGATTGATCTTAGCTTGGTGTCATCTGAAACACCACAATTTTCCTTGACTTCACAAGTATTTAAGATAAATTAAGGTTTCAGTCCATAATTTACCTTGACAAGTGCAGATGTCTGGAGTAACATGAAATAAACAACCTCTCAAACTTGTTAGGTCTTATGGACTAAAGGAGGAATAAAAGTGCTCAGTCAAAATGTACATCTTTGTGTTACAGGTGTTTTCATATGGTCACCTGGGGCAATTCTGATCCCAGAATTTTGGGGAAAACCTTAGAAAAAAGAAAATTGTGCTATTTAAAAGCTATTTGCAAATTCTTCCCTAGACTTAAAATTTTACCTGCTGTTATGATCTTAAAAGTCTGCACCACCTTATGTGATCCACAGTTTTTTGTGGATATACATAGTAACTTTTTCCAAATTTTGCAAACCACATTTTTACTGTAAATTTCTGTCATGGGTTGATTTTCACTTTGAATTTTTTACTGCTTCTTTCCAGCACTAATCTATTTGTTGTTTAAGAAAAATAAAGTTTTTATTTTGAAAGTCTAATTTACAATCAGACTCACACAGTATTTCAGAGATTTTTTTATGAAATTTTCACTTGTGTCTTATTTGCATGAATAAAAAATATAAAGTAAAAAAACCTAAACACTTAGATATCAGGAATTTAATAATTAGCTTAGAAAATGTTCATCTTTGCTAGAACAAGTTCCTGACTTATGAAGAACAGGAAGAAAAACCTATACTTCAGATGTAAAGATTTTGAATTTTGGTTTATTTTTTACTTTAAATATATCATTAATATTTACAATATCTTGATTCCATGCTTATTATTTTTAATTATCCAGTACTGCTTCCAATTCTATATATTTCCAATTCCCCAAGAGTACCTGTAGAAATATAAATTACTACCTAATAATGACTGATTAAAAATAAAACAAGATTACTGAATATTTTAAAAATAAATTATAATTCCTTATAGTCAGTCATGCTGTATTGGCTGATTGAATAAATTAAAAACAAAGGCATTTATCTCCACTAAATGACTTCACTCATATCATGCCATTTTTTCTATGAGGAGGGTAGGAATTCATTCTTGTCTTTCTTTCTAATTCCAAATTCTAAAACTGAGACATGTCATAATTCTCACATAGATGAGGTATATTGGATTCAATTTATCTCTAAAATGTTTTCCTCTTTCAGTCTTAATTAAATATTTTATGGAGATCCTATCAAGCAGACTCTTATGCAATGGGAATAGCTATGACATTCCTATCAGCATTTCACACAGCTTGTTTTAGCTTCATTAGATATGATTTTTCAGCCTCTTATGAGTCAAAAATAAAAGCTAATTTATGAAATCATTCCTGAATAGTATTAAAAGCAGCTGAGGCTAAAATTCTAGGACTTACCAAGAGCTAAGTTCCAGGGCTAGTATAAGCAATCTAGAAAGCTGGACTGGCTTTATAGGAATATCAAACTTTCCCTGTAAATTTCTAAAAAACTAACAATTTCTTCTTCAAAAAGCAAACAAGCAAAACCACTCTGTTTTACTTCCTCCCTATTTTTATGATAGGAATTAGTTTTAAATATGGAATGAGTTTTAAATATGAAAAACTGTAGCCATTATTCTGTAATATGCTCCAAAAACTTTCTATTTCTTAACTCTCTGTTATTTGCAAGATAGAATTTCATTTCTAAGGTGCACACATATAATTTGTTCAGAAATTCACCAAACAGCGCATTCCAATATGAATATCATATTTACTTATTCACTTCATGCTTTCTTTTCAATACATGAAAGAAAGATTTCACAACCCTCCTGCTGTGCTGTACAAAACCTTGCTATAAAACACTAAGAAATTCCAGATTATTCAACATCCAAGGCTGATGGCAAACTTTATTCAGTTCTGGTCTCCAGCAGCTCCTGATCATTGTAAATAAACAATACCGAGAAGTGGGAAAATACACAACACAGGAGTCTGTATTCTGAATAAAATCCATTCTTCCAAGCACAGGATGGAACAAGAAAATCACAGCATTCTGTGAAAAGAACAAGCCTGAAGTATTTTCACAAAAAGGAGAATAAAGATGACTAAAAAGTGAAATTAACAATAGTATTTGGAAGTCAAGCTAATAAACCAGCTTTTCAAACTTATATCCTTCTTAACATAGTACTGGACTTTTTATAGGGAAGTTAGCTTTCATTGAAATGTTTGAAATGATCCTATCGTTTTTGTAAACACCTATGAATTAGTTTCCATATAAATGGAGCCTACATATGGTACGACTCCCAGATGGATACTGAAGCTGTACTGAAGTACCTTGTGTACACGTTGGGGCTCATGAGAGGCAGAAATCAGTCTCTCCATCCTCTTATTTACTCTGTAAGAAGGAATGCAGCAACAGGAGTGAAAGACAATAAGGAAAATGGGATATTAAAGAAGCAGTTATAGGAACCAGTAAAAGATGTGGGGCCTGATTTCCAGCCTGCCATATAACATTATTACTTCTACTTCAGATCTTGGAATTCATGGATCCTGAAATGACTTGATTTTCCCTTGCATAATACAGAAAAGCTATTTACTTAAGATTATATTTAATTAATGGGAGCTAAATTTAACAACATATGTCATCATGGCTTCCAGAGTGGATTCTGTATAGAGTATTACATGACAGCCTTGCAGTGGGTTAAATCTGCTAAATCAGCTTTTCTCTGTAGGAGCCAAAGCTTTGTTTCATCAGGTGCTGGGGGATGGATATATGCCCAGTTCTAACTTGAGCACAGCATTGTGAGACAGAAGTATCCATATCCATCCATGGAAGGCAGAAGAGCCTTTCAAAAACTTACAGCTATGACTGGAGGCAAATAAAAGAACTCACTCAAAGCTCTCTATCACCTCTTGCTGTGGGTAAAATGAATGTAGTGATATTTCCTTTCTTCTGGCCCTTTTTGTCTGCTTATAATTCAAGCTAAAAAATTATATATAACATCAAACTATCACTAAGACCAGCCTACAGATGTATAATTGACCTAGAAATATCAGAGGTTTATTTCTAAACAACACAGCTCTTCATTGATATGCTTAGCTTTCCAAAAACTGGTATGCAAAGCAGATGCATCACCATATAACTGAGACTTATTCAGGGTGTTTACCCTTCATTTCAAGTGTTTTCTGTTGCTGGAAACTGAGACCATCAAGGGTGTTTTATGGTGGGGTTTTTTGGTGGTGGTTTTGTGTCTCTTATCACATATCACACCCAATTCTGCTATTTCTGGGAATGTGTTAGTCATGTTGCTTACATGACACACTACTGAAAGACTTAAATACTGCAGTCATTATCACAGATTATATAATTTTGAATAAAATCTTTACATGCTTTTGTCTTGCTTTTCTTTCCCAAGACATTGTACTCAGTTTTGTGACAATTCAGCCATAGGCCATTTGGGGGAATGAAGTTAGCAGATTACAGCTAATTTCCAGATGGACCAAACAACAGCAGCTGCAGCATCTGGTTTTGGCCAGAAGCCTAGGGTGTGAATGCAGCCCACTCAGTATTTCATGCACAGTCAATGAATATCTCTTATCTCCTGATTATAATTTACTGACTTGGAGTGGGTATTAGAGTGAGTTACTGCTAACAAGTGACAGAATCAGACAATCTTCACAAACTCCTTCCTCCAATATTTAACTGCCTATTAAAAAAATAAATCAGTGTAGTTCAAAACCTAATATTAATAACTACAGAAGAATATCATATTGGTGTCAGAGATTCTACTGTGATGACAGCAAAAATTTTAATCGGGGATCAGCTCTGAGCTTTGCAACAGCTGTGCACATCTGTAATTATGTGAATTTATCAGCAGTGGCAGGAGACAAATACTGCTACAATCAATAAGAGACCTTTCATTCATTCATTCGTTTTTCTGAAATTATGAAGCTTCCTTCAGTTTTGGACCAGAATATTATTTAATTGAACTAGTACTCTACCAAGAAGTCTGGTTCAATGAGTACAACCAATTGCTGGAGTATATTCAGAAAGCACAGGCATTCTATTGGAATAGGAGATTTTGCCAAAGAGATATTTTAGTTAAATAATGTGCTATTTTAGTTCTGTGTTTACAAAGAGTTGGATGAATTACCTTTTAATGTTCAAAAGAATAGATGATTGGACCAAAGACTCATTATTAAAAAAAAAAATGGACAGCTCTTGATTTGACCACTCAACCACATCTTTGAACATTTACCAATCCATACCATTTACCCATACCATACATTTACCAATACCATCTCAAATGGAACTTCGTTTGGGCAAGTACATTACTAATCACAAAAAATCTTTGAATGATTTTTAAGAATATTCCTCATATCTACTTGAAAGGTGTAGGGAAGCAGAGGCTACTTTTAAGAAATACTCAGCATTCATTACAATGAAAACTGGTATTGTAGACTGCATTTAATTGTTCTTATACCACATTGTTCAAATCAGAAATATAATAATATGTGGATGCAAACTATTCCATTGCACACATTTTTTCAATATTGATGACAACAAAAATATAACAAATAGTCATCAAAAGAAAAGAGAGAAGCAACAACAGCACTTATAGGCCTGTCAGTAACAAAAGAAAGACTAGGGAAAATGTGGGCCCCCTCTAGAAGGAAATAGGAGACCTGCTTATCCAGGACATGGAGGAAGCTAATGTGCTCAATGACATTTCTGCCTCCGCCTCCACCAGCAAATCACAAAAACCACAGGCAGGGTCTGGGAAAAACAAAGAACTACATACCATAGGAGAAGATCAGCTTTGGGTCCATCTTAGGAACCTGAAGATGCACAAGTCCATGGGACTGGTGGATGAAGGGACTAAGTCACCAACCATCATATATGATGATATATGAGAAATCATGGCTGTCTAGTGAATGCATGACTGACAGCTCTCATTGTTCATGGCTTCAGTTTAGAAATTAGCACAAATGATACTTAGGTCCTGAGTTTCAGATACTGTTAGACTAAACTGAACGCAGAATATTGATGCTTTTTACAAATTCAGTAGTTCTTTTCCAAAAGATTCTAATTAATGTATGTGTAGAAATTTGATATGGAAAATGAGCTAAATTTTAGTGAGTATAAATTCACATTACTTAAGGAACTTCCTAAATGTTGAGAATATGAAGTATCTTTGTAGATTAAGTAGCTATTTCACAATTACCCACTATAATTTTTCCTTCTATTTAATATGAATGTCTAGCACTGACTACCATTGATAGTAGATTATATGGTTCATTGATTTCACCTAATGCAGTTACCATAATAAATTATAAATCCAAATATATTGAAATAAGGCCATAATAATTTGGAATTAAATTATAAACATATATAATCATAACATATAATTTATGATTCTACTTAGTGTTTCATTAGCCTTATGACAACATAGTACCAGTTTAGCTCTGGGGTTTGACATAAAATATATATTTGATCACAACAATTCTGATCTTTTAATGTATAACAATGGATCTACCCTTTTACTATATAGTATGGATATTAGGAAATCACACTTGAAAACAAACTTTTCAGTAACGTAAAGTGCCCAGATATTTTAAGCAGTGTTCCTTATTTTATGCATGCCATATGCTGGAAGCTGCAACAGCCAAACATTGATATGTCATTGAAAGACCATATAATGCATAATGAAAATAACCTGTCTCTTATGTCAAAAATCTCATGACTATCAGCTAGAAGTCAATTTGGCACAGCTTCAGCTCTGCTTATTGTAACTTAGCTGAAACTATAGCACAGTTAAAATTATAGCAGCTACCCTCCTGGTGGTTCATGTTTATGATTTACAGGTGTTGCATTTAAAAACAATCTGTTGCAAGACTATTGAGTATTGTTTCATCAGATAAGAAAATCTTATGTAGGAATTACAACTATTTGTTTCAGCCCAGTTGAGGGTGAAACAAGGCATTGAGAACTCTGTTTTTCCTTGGAGGTATTGCTCATTATTTTTTCAGCAAGGAGTTCTTTCCTTGCTTGGTTTGGGTGAGGTGTTTCTTTCTGCCTGCACACCTGTAAGTCAATTTAATTGACAGACCCACACTTCCCTAGCTCTGTAAAGTAGACTGTATAATAGTTTTCCCTTGCTACTGCAGAGAAAAAATATTGAAAAAAGTATTCTGCTCAAGTATACTTTGCCCTAGAGGAAAATTTGCAAATACATTCAATGACTCTGTTTATCACTTCTCCGAATGCACATGGAAAACAATGTGATTTTTCTTCCAAGTTTCTTTTCCATTTTTTTTCCTTATATAAGTGGAAAAATTGTTCTTAGGTGAGAAATAGAAGCACTACTGAAGCTGAGATGGTAAAACTGAATAAAAGAATGACATCCTGCACATGGTAGTGAAGATTAACAGTAGAGGGTGGTTAAATTTTGCTCTTTTTGAGACAAACACTAATAAAGGAGCCAATCACTGTTTAGAAAATGCAGTTGCATTAGTACATGATGTTACTAATTACAAAACAATATATTAGAAAGCAGTTAATTCAAAATTTCTGTGAAAAATAAGGTCTTCTGCAAAAAAAAATCAAATGATTGTTTACATTTGCAATGCACTTTCACATTAAATGTGACATTGATAATGGCAAATGCAGTTAGAGATATAATATTAAACAAAATCAATTTTGAAGTCTGCATATAAAAATCATATTTTATCTCTTTCACTGAAAAGACCAGTGCTCTTTACACACTAGGTATGTTCAGCATTAGCTCAACACCGTGTATCATTGGAGGAAAAACAGCTGCTTTGAGAACTTGAATTGAACCTAAGTGGAAAACAGTCTCCTTATAAAGACAGGTTCCTTTATAAATACATCAGCATAAAACAACCTCAACCACATTGAGCTGGATCCTCAGCTCACATATACTGCCATAAACTGTTCAGAGGCAACACAGATTGCTACTGGTGTAAGAAAAAAGTGCAGGAATAAAGGAACTGTACACTGATCATATGGCATAAAAACAAAAGACAGCTTAGCCTACAGGTGACAGGGAATATTACTGTTGTTTAAAGAAACAGCCAAAGAAGGGGGAAAAGAACATACAGCTGCAGCAGAGAAAAATAAAACCTAAAACCAGCTCTAGCTGAAATCAGATTGGACAACAAGGATGAGTATTCAGCTGCCAAAAACATACTATAAAATTGTATAGAACCGGATTAACGATAAAGTCTTTGGGAATCCAGAATATTAAATAACTCTAGGGTAAACATAACTGATGACTACTAGAGATAGAATATCGGGATGGGAATATTTAAATTGTTTGCAAATATGTTTACTGTATTTGCCCAGGATAATCCTTGAAGTTCTGCTTACATAAAATTAAATCTAAATATTCAGTTGCTATAACAACATAATGTATTAGATCTCTAGTTTATTTTTGATCATTTGACTACAGGATTGTTTACTAGGATCTTTGTGACTTAAGACTTCAATGTTTCTCAGTAGTACTCAAATAAGGACTCCACATATTTATTTAATTTTCATAATACTTTATATTTTTTTCTCCTTAGAGGGGCGAGACAGGCTTAAAGAGTCTGATACTTAAATAAGAAAACCAGAAGAAAATATTGTGCCTTTGTTGGTACAATCACAGAAACTCTCGGAAAATAAAACTACATAGATATATTTAATTTTCTTAAATGTTTTAATTGCCAATATTAGATGACAGAATCACACCTCTCCTATCTTCCCGTCACCTTCCCACCCCTGAATTATACTATCTACTTAAGAGCCCTACTCTTAAATATGTCTTTAAGTACAGTAGCGCCTGTGCCTTTTTTTGAATTGCCACCCTTTCAGAGAGTTCTGTGTTTTGAAGGCTGCATTCAGTTCCTACGTGGTAAAACCAAAACCGTGTTTAAAAAATGTAAAGTTAAACACATCCTCCTGACAATCTAGATAGTTTTTGC
The DNA here is from genome assembly GCA_013396995.1 of Dicaeum eximium. Lineage (NCBI taxonomy): Eukaryota > Metazoa > Chordata > Aves > Passeriformes > Dicaeidae > Dicaeum > Dicaeum eximium. Next base: position 43,545 of record VWZP01005834.1, read on the forward strand.
CAAGTGGAGTGGATATGCCTTTGTATTTGTGTGCTCCCAGGGAAAAACCCAAAAGGAGGCAAGTGTGACAGCTGTGAATTTCTGTCTATGCCTCCTGTCTAGTGAAAGCTAGATCAGGACTCCACATTTGTCCCAAGAGAGAGGGAAACCTTCTACATCAGTGGGGCTAAATTTGTATTAGCATGTCCAGAGCAATGGGAAATAGGACTGCTTATAAAGGCTAGGGCTAACTGATCAATTGTTTATGGTAGCAACAGGTATACCAGCTGCCCACAGACTACTCATGAATATATTGGTATACAGTTAACTGTAAAACAGTCAGAAGGGGTCTTAACTTTCCACTGATTCATCAAGTATTTATTTACTGAATGATTGGTAAATAATATAAATTATTTGAATAGTCATAAGTTTACATTCAAAGAGTGTATTCTGTCTTTTGGCACAGTCCGATTTCTGACCCATGCTCTTGTCATCTATATTAGATGGCAAAGTAAACCATGTACAAGTAGATGTAACCATAGCAACTTAGGAAGGGCATAGAAAATATAATTGCCAAAGTTGCCAGTGGGTCTAGACTAAGACATGTAGGTAAAAAGTTGATTTTAACAAAAAAAATACAACAAAACAAAGTAAAATACACATTCATTGAATGGGTGTGAAAACACATTCAATGAAGAGATAGAGGAAAAACCCAAAAACAACTAATAAAAGAAAAGAACTAGCTCAGTATTTGGGGAAGGGGGTTCTATGTTAGTTCTTGAAGCTTGCCATATTTTTTTATCTTTTTCAGTTTTATGTTTCTACCTGTCATATTTCCTTGTTAGATGCTTCACACAATGAGTTTTCATTCTTATGTCTTGCTCTTAAGTTATAATAAAAATGGTAAAATAACAGCCTAGGAAAGGTTCACATTCACCAAACAACCAAACATAAAGAAAATTAGTAGATGTTGAATCAGATACTGAGTAATATACTCTTTCAAAGGCATTACCTAAGCCTAAGTAGAAAATTGTGTATGATTGAAATTTCTGAGCTAACACTAACCTCAGCTTGTTCATGTGGTTCAAACCTGTGCCCCTAGACATGACTTTTTCAAATCTTACAAGCAGTAAAACCTCATTAGTACAGCTCACAGGCTTAGCCATAATATATCCTTAGCAGTTCTGCAGATTGTTTTATTATGCTCATCATGTGAAACAGAAGTTCCTTAAAAGGTGCAAAGAGCATGAACATTAAATGATAAAGGAAAAAAAGGGTAATCATTCATATTTAATACTTGGAGAGAAATTTCTCTTTAGCTAGTTTTAAAAAGCTAATAATTTATGCATGATTTTCCAGGTAAAGTTTCCCATTAAAACATGTTTACAATACATTTTGCTATTTGGGGGATTATCAATAAGTATGTCAATTCATCTTCATATGTTACATAAAAGGATTGGAAAAAGTTGCAGTGCTAAAGAGAAGATTCTGGTATTGTTAAAGAAAAGAGGAAAAAAGCACACAGAGATTGTTCCTGTCAACAGTTTTTTGTGTACTAAATTCATTAGCTGTTGTAGTTCAAAATGAAAAATGAACCTGTAAAACACCTCAAAAAACATCAATTTTGTGTGTGAGGAGCTTGGATAATTTATTATAATGCTGTGCAAAACTCTCCAAACATTAATCAGAATTAATAATTTGGAGTATGCATTTAAATAACAAACAAAAAACAAAGACTTTTCTACCATTTAATGAAAGAGTTTTGTGGGTGACATAGGGTAAAAGGGAATTGTTAGGGTGGCCAAGTGGATGGAAAGGCACAATATTCAGTGATGGTGACCAGGGAGGGCAGGGGAGGGAAGTGACAACTGAGCTCAGCTCAGAAACTGAGGAGCAAAGAAAAACCTATTTTGCTCTTATATTCAACATTAAGGCAAATCCCACAAATTTTGAAGACTGTGACAAAAGAATTAGTTTTTAATTTTTGAGGATAGTGACAAAGGAAATAGTTTTAAAGTGCTCTTGTTTAAATGTAATACATGTTTATTTAGCTGTCAAGGGCTCTGAAAAGACACTGCCTCTAAAAAAGAGGAAGCTGAACAAAACCATTTTGGGAAGGATAAGTGGGCATTACATGTTCCCATGCTAATGCTTCTGAAAACCAACTACAAATGTATGAAATATGATCATGTCACTGTTAGAATTCCATAAAGTTTTCTATTAGTTTCATCTAGAAGAACTAGAAAGCAACCCTGCACCAGAAAATTTCTGCATGCCAGATGATACAGTAGAAAAGGATTCTCCACTCTCCAATATTCTCTGGCAGTAGAGAATAATCATTTGCTGCCTTATGAGAAAAGGGAATTCAGCACATTGCATAACAACAAAAGTTATTATTCAGAAGATTTTTACTAAATTATTACCTTCAAGTTAATAATTCAATAAGAAGAGGCAAAAACCAAGTAAATTACTTTTTTTTTTGGATGTCTGGCTTTGCTTATTTTGTGCAATAAAAACACCTAGAGAGGATTTTTTAGTAATTGCTGGATTAAAGACAAACTGGGACTGGAAAGCAAACTCAATTCCAACATTTCTATATGCCCTGCTTTGTAAGATGCAATCTGTGGGACTTGCATTTTTGACTTCACAAATGCATGCTCAGAGGACTGATCACCAGATTTATTTATTTGTTTTCTCTAATGAAATGTGGCTATGAACTATCCAAAATGAGAAAAAGATAGAACCCAGATCTCTTACTTCTTTGACAAGTGTCTCAAGAGTTTTATCAGAGCCTGATGGTTTTATCTCTCATTTCTACTTTATATTCAAAGATTAAATCCTATCCCTGTCTTTTAAACATAATTAGAGCAAACCTTAGGAAAAGGGTCCCAGGAGCATTTCCCTCCTAACAACATTTGCTCAGAAAGCACAACGAGGACATGAGTTCAGTGCCATCCCTCTTGTTAATGCTTTTCAGTTGACTAACTTCCAGAATCCCTCTGCTCAGTACAAGAGTTCTCATAGATTAACCTTATCATACAATCAGAGAATGGTTTGGGTTGGAAGGGACATTCAAGTTCTAGTTCCACCCCCTCTGCCATGGGCAGGAACACCTTCCTCGAGACCAGGTTGTTCAGAGATCCATCCAGCCTGGCCTTGAACACTTCCAGGGATGGGTTGCCACGACTTCTCAGACAGCCTATTCTGGTGCCTCAGCACCCTCACAGTGAAGAACTTCTTAGTATCTAATCTAAATCTCTATCAGTTGGAAATAATTCCCCTTGTCCTGTCACTTCATGCTCTTGTAAAAAGTCCATCTCTGTCTTCCTTGTGGGCTCCCTTCAGTTACTGGAAGGCCACAATTTGGTCACCCTGAAGCCTTCTCTTTTCCACCCTGAACAAACCCAATTCTATTAGATTTATCTAATAGGAGAGGTGCTCCATTCCTGTAATCATCTTGGTGGCCTCCTCTCACTTCAACAGGCTGATGTCCTTCCTGTACAGGGAACCCTAAAACCTTTTAACAACACAGCCTTAACTCCCAACCTCTTTGGCAAATGTAATGAGGGAAGGTGGTGATCAGGTTGGAATGGTTTCTCCATCCCTCATGTGCTACATATTTTAATACACTAATACTACTGATCTTCCATAAAGCTGTGGTTTTTTCACCCTTTTCATTTTATAGCCCTTCTACTTTGCAACAGTTCTTATTGGTCCTTATGCATCTATATTTACAAGTTATACTCTTAACTAGAACTGTAGAGATAACTCTATACTTCTTTCTTATACTCTAAAAGTTTTAATTTTCCAAAATTTAAGCACACCAAGCTCAAATTTTGGTTTGTTTTCCTTTTTTTTTTTCCTAGCAGTCTTATACCAGCAGAAAAACTTGTTTAACATTAGAAACATGATTTCCACATGTAATAATTGTGTGAGTCAGTCTCCTTTGACTTATTTAACAAGTCATTATTTTATCCTGACTCTAAATGACAATCTATTCCTGTAAGTTTTTGCCTAATTATTTCAGTTAAGGATTATTAGCCCTCTTTTCCCTAAAGCATTCAGTTGGAGTTCTCAAGGGCCACAGTATTGATATTCTATAGTTGTGAAAGGCAGAGAAAAGCAATTATCCAAGTCCAAAAATTTAATGATTCTCAGGTAGACTTGAAACCAAAACCTCATTTGCCCATTATATTAGAGGTCTACATGCTGTAGTTTCCATGCTTTAGAAAACAATGGTTTAGTTTTTTTGTTCAAATTACATTATTTTTATTTTTATTTTTTATATTTTTACTGCTTGCACCAAAAATCTTTGTCACTTTCTCAGTATACATACCTAATCTATAGAGTACTGTGCTACTTTAAAATCCTGTGCTACTTGCTCATCTAGTTCCAGTGCCCTCAGAGATTTAGAATGTGCTTGATTATTTAAACCACTAGGAATTTTTCAGCACAGCTTAGGGGTGGTTTTATTTTAAACTGACAAATTGTGTATCAGTTGGCATCAGTGCTAAAAACAAAACCAAAATGCTTTCGTTTCTCTTCATAAAATAAATAAATATATAAATGAATAGATGTAGAATTCAGAAGTTAACAGCAATTAAGTTGAGCTTTGTTTAGGTGAATGTTTTCTGATTGCAGCAAAGAGGTGATACCAACATTTGGAATTTCATGAAGGGTAGAAAGTCACTTTGGTTTTTGTTATGGAAAGTACACACATGGAGACAATCTATGAGGCATTCAGTTGGAGGGGGACCCACGGTGCTTCAGGCTGCCTAAAATTTGAGATTTCCTTTTTTGAATAATGAGTCTTATTTTTGTAAAAGGAGTGGATTTTAAGTATGTTTGTTTAACCCTACTGTTAAAAAAATGCAGCTATGAGTGAGAAGATCATGAGTGAAAAAGGGCGAGGATGGATGGCACCTGGGACTCCCAGCCTTGGTATCTACTCACACACCATACAGTTATATCCCTTAAGCAATACCTTTGGACATTCAGTCACTTGAAGTTGAAGGCAAAGCACAGAGGGTTATTTTGGCTGTCAGCTTTAAATAAAGCCAACTCCCTGCTCCCTTTCTGTTTAGCATATGCTTCACAAACAAGGAGAATCACACTGTTACAAAATGTTAGGCTATAGAGACTGGCGTAATGACCTTTAGAGTGTGTCACATCCTGCAGAAAGGTATCTGTGGTGATAGATTAAATTGTATTTTCCTTGCTGATTGTGCCACTCTATGCAGAAGCCCTTTTTTTGCAATTGCTGAGATTGCCTGGGAAATTGGATTCCCATTTACAAGCAGTCTTTTTATTTTTTAATTCTAATCATCAGCAATATATTGGAGTTTATACTTCATGTCCTGCACTGTAGGTTCCTGGAAGTATCACGTATTTTGCTGCTTGTGTAACTATTGGCATCTGTTATGCAAGATACACTTTTGGACACTGGACTATTACATGCACCATTATTGTATAAAAGCACAGGCTTTTCCCATGCATTTACCACTAATTTTATGTGGTACAATATGTTTTCTAGGGAATTATAGTTTTCCAGGGAGGCTTTGGACAGAACATCATGTTAAACACAGAAACCTCAATTTATGAGGAAAATATTTCAAAGTATTCAAATCCCTACTGGAGTGCAGAAAATTCTAAATTTCATATTATAGATGGCATTCTATGCTTATCTTATATATTAATACTTATCTTTTATATTTCCAGAGTTTCTCAACCTAAGGAAAACCTTTACCCAACTCATAATACCCACTGGAATAAAAGAAACCTTGGACAGGGGTAAACAATCTGTTTAAATATTTCAGAGATTCAATAAGAACACAAATTAAAAGGAACATAGGGTTTATGTCCTCTAGTAGTAATAAAAGAATTCTGGAGTTTGATAGCTCTTAAAGTGTCTTCACAGATCTTTTCCTATCAGCTCCTTTTCCTGTTTGCTGTCAGGGCATAGACCTGAGCAACCTGACCTGTCATTACCCCTGCTTGGAGCAGGAGTTGGACCAGAACTCAGAAAACCCCTCTGTCCCTACTGCCACAGCAGAAAAAAATCCTGACAGTTTTTCTAGGCCATTTGCTTGGTGTTTTAAAAATTACAAGCTGCTCATCTATAATGCTCTCGGTATAAACAGAGAATTCTTAGAGGTATAACATTTTGGCTGTACCGAATGCATACCCTTTTAACATTCCAGCTCCAGTGCTCCAAAAGGCAGTGTTCCTACAGAGAGGTGCATTTGGCTGCCTTCTGCCACCCTCATGGCAAGATGTAATTCCTCACATAATCTCTCACCTCCCCATTATACATTTGTGTATAATATTGTAAGAAGTAAGCACTGTTGAGTTGAATATGGGAGATCCAGCTTTGCTTTAGTGCAATATATTTGATTGAACTTGCTCTTCTACTGCCCACATTTTCACCAGGTCAAACACGTATAGTCTATCAATAACAATCTTATTTCAACAAGAAATTATTCCTCAGCTACAAATAATGTCACCTAGGATGAGCCCCTATGAAAAGTTTCTTTTCCAAGTAGATGATATTTTTCTTTCTCCTCATCTTCTAATTTTTTTCCTATGGTGAGGCATTTGATGTTTTGCAACAAACTGATACTATCTTTAAGAGAAGAAAATGAGCATATTTCATAGGACTCACTCTTTTGCTCTCTGTGAGATATTAAAACTAACTGAAGTAATTGTGGCAATATTTCTTCTGGCTTCTTCAGAGCTTGCTGTGATGTATTTCAACCTATGCTCATATTCCAATCTCTTCAGCTTTTCTTTCACATTTCTGCTTCAAATGTCAATTTTTTTTTTCCTTTAACTATTAGATTACATACCACTAAATTGAGAAATAGCCTTAATCAGGACATTTCCCAAGGAATGGAATTAAACCTAATGATACTTATCAGCAAGAACTGCAGCTTAATTGGGATGGTAATTTGCTTAACTGGGATGCCTGTAGGTTATTTACTGTAATCAGATAAGGACATCTGATCCTTATTTTCCCAATAAGGTTATCAAAAGTGTTAGCTCTAGAAAGTTGTTGTAATTATAGCTATGTAATATTTCAAGAGTGATACTCTCATTTGAGTTTTTCAGCTGCTTGCAGCTGCATTGTGTCTTTACTCACCATATAAGCTTTAGCACAGATATCCTCCTTTCAGGCACAGGGGCCAAGGAAGGGACATCCTAAGTGTTCCCTAACCCTTAGGGCAGAACATAGCAGCTCATGTTATGAATGAACTGGGAACTCACTTCATCACAGCAAGATCACATAACCAGGGTTGGACTCATAAAATAGTTAAAATAATGGCTAATAACAACTACAGAGTAGTTAATGCAGCAAAATATTATTCTTGTAAGGTCCTTGAGGATGTACACATACAACAAGGACTTGAGCCACAGTGATTTTATAACTGCAAATGCTCTCTCTGAACTATTTAGGAGGCTACACCCTCTGGCATGGCTATATTAAAAGAATGTTCAGGAAAGTGTTTCAATATGCTACTTTATTTCATTATGTTTTAGCTCACTTAGTCAAATATAACAAAAGTTGAACTGCTGATGACAAAACAGAATTTTCAGCTCCTTAATGAGACAATAGTTTTGAGATGGGTAGGGCAACAGAAAGATTCTTCAGACTCAAAATAGCATTTTTCTAATTATATTCCATCACAGAATTATGCAGATGAAAGTATTCAGACTCTCAGTACTAGACATAATGGAACCAATCATGCAAAGCATCACTTTCAAGATAGAGGTTGTTACAATTAGGACTAAAACTGACAAAAACCACCCCCTGATTATTTTTTTGTTTTCCATTATTAACAAATTTCCTTCAAGTTGGGTGCAGCAGAGCTTTAAAAGTTACAGCTAATGGACAATCCATTTTTGACTGTTCTCTTCCTGAAATTCATTGTTACTCTTTTCACTCAGTTGAGTCTCATGCTTTGCTTGAAGGTCAGGAGTTTACTCCATGTAAGCCATCAAAGATCTTAGAAAGCAATTACTCTTTCTTTTGCTTTTCATTCTCCAATGGACATTCTGCTTTCTGCTTCATTGCACAGGACCGTGCTGACCCCAAGAACCATTTGCAGACCTTGTCTGAAATTTTGGTAAAAAAAAAA